>JAYMTQ010002090.1:0-12078 GCA_036897385.1 Geranium incanum
AGTAGCCATTGCCATTGATCAACACACCGAGAAAAAAACCTCGAATAAGTAATTTTAATACCCGGGACATCACAAAACCCAACGAGGAAATGATTTTATAACTATCGCGACATAATAAAACCCAACTAGGAAATTATTTTGACTATAGGGACATCACCAAAACCAACGAAGTTGAGTTTGAGAAAACCACTGAAATGAGTGAAGTCAAGAAACTCAGAAAAAAGATGAAAAACTAGTTAGGCCGAACCATTAGAGCGTGTAGAGTAACAGATGAATAATACGCGTGATAAGGGGGAAAATGGACTTGTCGGAAAACTGATTGGTTGACGAAAAAATAGCCGCACAAGGAAAACTAAAACACAAATAATAATAAGGGGGGAAACTGACTATAATTCCCCGCCCACCCTCTAAGACATAATTACCGAGTTGGCAAAGCAACAGTCGCAGAAAAGTTGAACAAGGATCAAACCTAACCGTTGATACCATGACAGAATATAAAATACTTTATTAATTCTACTTGTTAATACAATGAGAGCATCCCTTCATTTCATACTAATTAGGAAGCTCAGTGATACTATAAAACTAATAGGAAATAACCCAAATACTAACAAAAGAAAACCTTTAATCTAGGAAATACTAAACAGAAATATCTTGATTGACATATATACATGTTCATTTCAAATAATTGCATTATTGTACTAGTGCACATATGATAGCTTTGGCTTGCATATGTTCCCATAGATTGAGATATTTATTTTATCAGAATTTATTGAGATGTTCGAGGTCTAGAAGTTCCATAGGCTTGATCTATGTAGATAGCAAACACCTTAACTTTTGTTCACCAAGTAACTGAATTTTATCAGGATACATGAAGAGGCATCACAAACAACCAAAATGGACTTGGTTGTTGTTGATTATATTATAACTTGATTAGTATTTTAAATCAACACTGTCAAATTATTTATAGTCCCACACTATCCAAGTCTATTTATTGAAATGTCTTTAGTTATAGTTAGCACGAATAATACAATCTATTCCTTAATCACTACAACAGCACGGGGTTTTTGTTTGCTAAAGTGTACTTGTAGTAAAGTAGTAAAACATCTTAAAGAAAGAGGACAATTGTAGAAGAGGGTAACTTACAGAAAGAATTCCCCATCCCGTGGGTACAAAGGCTAATATGGAAGCAAATATGTCCGTGATGGACAAATCTGTAAGAATAACTGCGGCGGCAATACCAGCCAGCGCCAACATGAAGAAGACCCCTTGAATGAAGCGCAATATAAGCTGGAAATTGACTGATACTTTTTGGCTGAAGGTAAAAACCTATTAAACAAGGACGCAAAAGTTGATCAAGCTAAAAACCAAGGATACAGGCATTAGTGTATCAAATTTTAAAATGGAGATACGCACCTTGAAAAGGAATATAAGCACAGCTAGCGCAATCCATGAGAAGCCGTACACCTGCATAGCAGAGTGAAATATTGCATTCACCTTTAATATGATAATTTGCTGATAAATATTTATGAATATAATCAAGTGAAGGAATATATAATAATGATATAGTTCCAAACAAATGTAAAGGATCTATGACTTATTTACAAAGTAAATAAATCAATGTAGTTACATTGCACCCTAATTATAACCTATAAGTCCCCAGTCTAGCACTCAACAGCAACAGAAAGTCCATTGCTGCAATTAACAAGTGAAAAATGTAGGCAGTCTCTGCTTTTCAGTACTGATATTTCATTCCAAAAGGTACAAAATTTAAGATCAGCACCAAGTATCGGTTTAAGATGTTGTAAAATGATGGAAAAATATCAAGGAAAAGGATAGAAATATATGGATAAGCTCAATTTCTCTACGGGCTTTTACTCTTTACTTGTACCAAATACTTTGGTTAGTAAGTGCCCAGAAGGTCTAATGCACCACTGTTTTGTGCTCGACTTTGCAACTATGAAAAATCTACAGATTACGGAACAAAAACAGATACACACAACTTCCAAAAAGAAATAGTACATGAAATGTCATATTTGACATTTTGCAAAAACTAAGGAGTGTGACTTTCCTCACATGATAAAAACATTTACCATGTGCTAACCCACTAATTAACTATAACAAACTCTAAAGCTAAAAGGAAACGAGTACATAGACTATTAACTTTAACACACTAAGAAAGTATGAGAAAAGAGAGGGATTGCGACTCCTAAGAAAGTCTCACATTTAAAGGATGAAGATAATGGCAATTTGTCCTTTGAACCAATGTATGTTGGACCCACCTTTTACACAGGTGTATTTAGAATTAAAAGAGAACCCTAACAGGAGGGTAAACCAACTCTTCTATAAAGAACAGGAAGCAAGAATAACAGTATTATAATAGCATTGTGTGGTGTAGCAACTATGCAACCTAACAGTGTGACATAAATTTTAGGACTATTTCAACTGCATAGGTCAATGATAAAATTTGTTACCGTTAATGACGTATTTGATCCTTGAACATTTAGCTTGTAGACAATGCCATACTGAAAGATGAAAAATCTTAAGCTTAAAATGGTCTCCACTATCCTCCCTTCAAAGGTCCGAATATGAGCCTGCCAGACAATTTTGAAAATATAAATAGTAAAATGAATAACAGTAGCAAACAAGAATTATAAAAATCATATACACACGCATTAGTTTATAAATTAAAAAGAGACATAGATAGTAAGTTGACCAGGAACAAAATGAAATACCATTTCTTCATCCCACCATGCCTCCCAACTTTCTTCTCCTTTAACTCCAATTCCACCTCGGTAGAGAAGCCAATTTGTCCAATCTTTGAAGTCTTCAACAGTCCTAACAGAAATAATATGAAGGGTCAAAAAAAAGCTCAATGATACTCAAGACCTTATCATATAATAATGTTGTGCTTACTTCTGCCACTCAAATCCAGCTGGGTTGAACAAATAAGGGGCAAAAAGCCAAGAAAGAGCCATAAACCAACTGCTAACTGTTAGAAGGATGTAGGATAGTGCTCCACCATCGTAAAATCCATATGCAAGATATACTACCAACAACAGGGCAACTTCTAATCTGTGGACAACACAAGGAAAATATAAAGCACTCCACTCAGTATGTACACTTGATACTTTGGCATTACTGATAAAAAAAGAATATGCATTTGGGAAAGAGAGAATGCCCAACCCTTTCACAAAATGACTGCGGGAATACAGCCTGTAATTCTCAGTAAATTTAATATGACAGACGACAAATCCCCTACCAGTTGCTTGATACTGTTGAGATAAGAAATAAATAATAGTATTAATTCAATATATCCAAAACAGTGATAGATAATTCAAAGAAAACAGCAGAACAAACCCTTGCACCACCATGAGGAATAGTCCGACCAAAGTAATGAGTTCTAGTGCCCAAAGAAAATGTGAAAAAGACAGAACATAGCTGAAACTGCATGGTGACAAAACTGACAACAGCCTGCAGCCATTATAGAAAAGGAATCACTGTCTAAGTAAGCACAAATTTGTTTAAGTACTGAGATGATACATACATTTGGATTTGAAAATCACTGGGAAAATAATTTCTTTAAATCCAGAGTACCTTAATATATATAATTAAAAACCCCTCATAAATACATTTGCATTGCAGATGATCTTAACAGGATTCTGAAAAGGGTACAGCTGTCCTTCGCATTGAAGAGGATATTTCCCAATGGGGTGTGTGTTCAACCAGTTGATCAACTATTAGTGATTTTTGTAACCTAATCAATATTACCGACCATCAAATTTACCACCTAATCGATATTTCTTATTTTATTACACTAGTCAATTTAATCAGAATTATTTTGATTAGATTCGACTGTAAATCGAATTTTAAGATCAGTAAACACACTACAATACTTCATGTATTTGTTATTCACATAACAAATATTCATACTTGATATTAAAGTTATGAATTAGTTAGAGACGAAAATACAAGGAAATAAAAGTTAGGGATGGAATGAAAATTTTGAGAATGTATGTATAATAAAATTGGTATATAATTACTTTTTTATCAGCAATTGGTATATAATTATATTTCAATTATACAATGTCACTAATAAAAGTCAAACCAAATTTTAAAAAATAATCAAACTAACCAAATAATAAAACCAATTACAAAATTTTGATTCGAGTTCGATTAAGTTTTGAATTACCGCACACCTAGTTCCCATCATGATTTTAAATATGTTTCAGAGTAAATAGTTAGCATATAAATTATAAGAGCAAGAGGTGTCAATGTAACTTCAAACATATTCAGTGCTCTACACTAGTTATAAAATTGCAGAGAACTTCTACATAACGACTAACAGCTAACTTCATAGTTTCAAAATATTCATCGACTCAGCACCACGCCAATTATACAATTAGTATAATTATATTTCAATTATACAATGTTACTAGTCAAAGTCAAACCAAATTAAAAAAATATTCAAACCAACCAAATAATAATACCAATTTTCGATTCAAGTTCGAATAAGTTTTCAATTACGATTGAATGCCGCACACCCCTATTTCCCATCATGATTCAAATATGTTTCGGAGTAAATAGTTCGTATATAAATTATAAGAGCAAGGGGTGTCAATGTAACTTCAGACATATTCAGTGGTCTATACTAGTTATAAAATTGTAGAGAACTTCTACATAAAGACTAACAGCTAACTTGATAATGTCAAAATAGTCATCGACTCAGCACCACGCTAACATCTTCACTACTATATTTAGCATGTATAAATATATAACAAAACAATGACACACGAAGTGATGTATAGGAGTAGTTACCTTTAGAAAACCCTGCTCCAGGATGGCACCCAACACCATTGGTACTGCTGTAAACACACCAATTTGAAAAAGAAATTGTGTATTCAAAGCAGCACTAAGGGCAGTGTTTGATGTTATGTGAGCTACTTCATCAATCCTTTCTCCAACTCCAGATAGCGCCTGCATCACCATCATGTCTCAAAAAAAATTAAGAAAATAAAAACCACTCTGGTTGATTCCTATAGCAGACACATATTATTATATAATATGCCTACTTAAGCATGAGTGGGATGAGATAAGAAATAAAGATAACTTACTGATCTAGTGCATTTACTTATTGAAACAAGTCAAAGAAGGATATAAAGTTGGAAAATCAAGGTTTTAGCTATACTCTTTGTTGAACACCAATGGATTTAATTGGAATGCATAATAACATGATATTATTAAGTTGGCATTCATGCAATACTTTTTGCATAAATCATACAAGTACATAAATTCTCTACAAATTAAAAATAATTACAAGTACATTAGTTAAGAATATAAAATTAGTGGATGTTGAGCTTACCAGATATGCCTTTCCATAAAGAAAAACGTATACAGTCAATACAGTTAACTGCCAAACAGCACAATATGACAATCAGAGACAGCCAATAGCAAATATACAGAAATATCTAATAAGAACCCTTGCAGTTTACACAGAACTTCAATATACCATAATGTATAACTACCATACCATGGTGCAGAAGTAGAATCCAACGGTGGTGAAGTAGAACGACATCATTCTGAAGAAATCAAAAAGTTGCCCAAGCCTGTATATGTCCCGACTAAGAACTTGTTCCCCATTACCACCAGCAACCTTTCCCTCAAAAAGAGCGATCTGGTTGAGCCCAACATCTCTTCCTTTCCCAACCTGTAAATTTTATTTTCATTAGAAAATCAGTAATGTTTTGTCAATCAGGGTTAGTATTATAATAGGCCCATTAGGGCTAGTATTATGTAAGGCCCATTAGGATTTAGGTTTGAGTATTAGGGTTTCCTAGTTTGGTTTACATTCCTATTCCTTTATATAGGGAACAATAGGAATATAAACCAAACCAGGAAACCCTAATACTCAAACCTAAACCCTAATGGGCCTAATATAATACTAACCCTAATTAACCCTGATTGACATGTTTATATTCAATAAGAAAATGAGCACCCTTACCTGAATATATTCATGATGAGTGATATTTCCTTGGCGCAAAGTTGAATTGAATCCTGCATTTTGTTTAGGAAGTTACGGATATCAAACAAATACTCAAGGAATCTGCAATATTTTGGCAGAGCTAGGCCAAAGGAGGAGAAAGTTTGTAAAATTCAAGTTCCATATCTAAGATAGATGTTTGAGGACAGATGTCTCCAAATTGAAACTTCTCATAGAGTTTAAGGTTCAATTAGATAGTTTTTTTAACAGCAAGAAAATTTTATAAAGACATAAAAGAAGTACAATGCAAGCCCGATAGGGCGGGAATGAAATACAACGAAGAAGGCATCAAAACGGGAGAACCCGAAAAATTGGTCCAAAGTAGACCCAGTCTTGAAATGGTAGAAACCGCAATTGAGCTGGTCCAGGATTTAAATTGTGCCTAGCCGACATGAACCGAGAAAACCGGTCCAGGCTGGCTTGAACCAGTCCAGAGGAGACCAAACATCGCAATAACGATGTGGGTGAGAAACGGCAAAGCCCAACAACCAGAAACCCAATTCATCAGCCGCTGAGAGCCTCCAGTTACGCTGGCCGCGACGTTGCCGATTCACAGCTCTGGTGCGAACTCCGGCGTGCACAGAACAGCACCCAGCAAGAGTCTGTCACCTCCGACGCATCTCCAGTCAGCCTCAACCGCTCCGAGAACTCTCTTTCCTCCGATGAATCCCGCCACAAGCAGAAGCTATGAGGCCTGTGTGTCGTCGGCGAGTTCGAAATCGCCCCCGGCGCCGATCTCCTTCGTCTCGACCACCCCTGTCCTGAGCTTCACCCTCCCCGCTCCACCGTAGCGCACCACCCAAACCCTCCACACCTCCCCTCTCTGCGTCCACAGAAGACACGCCACCGGCATCGAGCTTCCTCAGCCCGAAAGAGTAGATCTGTGGGAGGGAACCCACTTGCGCGCTGGAAATCGCCAAAAGGAACCCCCACGACCTGCAGAAGCCCTCCATGCACTCCGCCATAGCCAGCCACCAAACCAGATCTTGAAAAATTCCAGATCTGGGTTCTGCTTCTCCAAGAACCGAGTTCCTCCCTCCTTCGTCGCACGTCCGAGCTCCGCACCACCGTTGGTGCTCCGATATAAAGTAAGGATAGTTGCCAGACTGGCGGAGCCGCCGGCGACTCTAGGGTTCATGTAAGAGAGACGAGCTGAGAGATTTTAATTCGTTCAATTACATAGTGTTTCTTGATTGCACTCGGTGTTGTAAAAATACCCGACTTAATCGATTAGTCCCCGATCAATCCCCAATTAGTTTTCTATAATTCTCAACTAACCCTTTAATCCGATTAATCCCCAAAAGGCACTCCCCAGCCAACTAGCGGCTAGCATTTTCTACAACACTGATTACACTATAAAATAAAACAGTGCTTTTAAGGTTCAATTAGATGGTATGGTATTTCTTGATTACACTACAAAACAAAACAAAACAAAACAGTATTTTTCATAACTAGACGCTAACACACTAAGGCAGCGACCTCTCTCCTAACATTAATTCTATAATTTAGTTAGACAAAAATGATTGGAAATGAGCATTAGAGCAATGAAATAACCTACATAACAACACAATCATCATACCAAGTAAAGAGATGAGAGTTAAAAATAAAGTTACATGGAGGTCATACCTGCATAGATATCCTCACTGATGTTGATAACACGAGAGGCCTTGCTAATACCCCCTCGTGTTATATGAAAAATTCTATCAAAAACATCTGGATGGCCATAATGCATACGAACTCTGAATAAAACATAGGATGTCATTTAAATTAGCCACAAATTGAGAGCATCAAACGGCTTAGATTGAAATCATGTGCTTACTTCAAAGGATTTGCCAGTACACGCTGACCAAGAGTAACAAAACTAGTTTCTTGGCTGGACATGAATGACGCTAAAGAAGAGACACTGCATATGATAAAGATGATTAAATAAGTGGCAGCATATTGTAGATAAGCTGCAAGATCTAAATATGCAAACGTTCAATAAAAGCATACCTTCCTGTAAATACATGCTCCCTGACACCAAGAATAGTAGGAGGGCGAATACCGTGGTCACAATGAAATTCTTCAAGTAAATTTCTCATCTTCAAGGCTTCCTCAAAATAATTATCCTAAAGAAAAATTATTATTTAGCAGAGATTTCGTAAATTATGTCACTATATTGTACCAAATTCACTTAAATGATAAGAGGAAAACGACAGACATACAAGTTAATGTTGTGTACTAAACACTTTATTTTCAGTAGAAGTGAGCAAGACAGCATTATCGGAAGGCTCTATGAATGATTAACCGGCTAGCCAAATATAAAAAGTTTTAATCGAAGAGACTCTACAATGTAAACTAGAAAAAAAAATTATACCTCTGAGGGAAATTTTGAAATATGCAGTTGTACAGAGTAAAAATAAAAATTGGAAAAAAAAGTACATATAAAGGTCTGAGTCACGCCAAACTATCAAGGTTGACCTTTTAGTTGTGAGTCCGGACCATATATATATGTGCAACTCAATTTCAAATTCTACACTAACAAATATGTACAGTACAGAAACTCTAAAACCTCAAACTGTAGCCTGTTAGAAGAAAAAAAATCATGTATTTAGTTCAATTTATTCAATTATGTAAATAATATTAAGCACAACATCATTTAGTTGATGGTCAAATAGTTATATCAGCTAATCAATCACCTGATTCATGTCAATAGTCTGAATTGCATTTCCTCGAGTAAACACGACTGCGTGGTTTTGATTTTCAGGTTTTCCTTCGCCAAGTTTTGGATTTCCAGCCAATTTTATGGAGTAGACTTCCTGCAAAATAGCATGGATAATCAGGGCTATTTCAAAGAGACAATTATACTTAATATAGTTAGATTACAAGGAAATCCCTATTAGACATAACAGTGCTACTTATCCAATACATAGCAGGTAATGAAACATATATACAAGATCTGGAAGCCCGCATAACTGCCAAGTTGGTTTGCATGCCACAAGCATCAAATGACCAATGAAAATCACATTTCGGGACATTTAATGAATTTGAAAACAAAAGGTTTAAGGTGAATTTGTTACAAATCTCGACAGTTAGTTAGAAGTTATGTGATGCTTGATAGAGTATAAAACTATAATCAGTAAGTATTAGCTTGAACTTTTAGCTAGGTTGTTCCTCTTATAACTTGCTCTTCAAATCCAATGGATTATACTCCAATGTCCTCTTAAAGTCCCAAAAGACTAAAAGCTATTAGTTTACTTGTTATGGCTATTTTGCTAATTTCTAAAGAGTGCAGCTTTTTGATTTCATGATCTTAGAGTCAACACTACTATTTAGTATCCTCAGCCCCTTACCAGCCCTAACCTCTTTCTTGCTTTTTATTTGCTTGTTATCAGAAATCCTATATCTTTAAGTCGTCTTAAGGAATCAAACATTTTTATAAGCAAAACAATATATTAAAGAAAGTGAGCAGGATCCCAGGATCTCGAACACAAAGCCAAAATGAATTGGTGATATAAGGGGGGTTTTAAAGGCAAAGGAGAGGAAGAAAATTAGACAAAAGAAGAGAGAATTCTCAAAACGGGCAGAAATGAGAAGCCTTAAGAAGTAGCACCCTCGGAGGCTTGGAAAAGCTTCCTCAATTTTTATCCCAAACCCTTAACACTCAATTTTTCCAACCCAAGATCACCACATAGGCAATAGATAGATATACCTCAAATCTGGCTTACATAACAAGTTTAAGAAAGAAGGCAAATGATCTGAACCTTATCTTTTCCATTGATGTCACCCTTCACCAGCTTTGAGTAATACGCTTTAATCACTTTGCCATCCTCCTTCAGAGTTTCAACCTCATCGATAAAGGCAACACGAAGAGCTTCATTTCTGACAATCAAAGAAGAGAGGGAAGAATATTAGGCAGGTATCTAATAATGCTTAACTGCTAAACATTTGTTAACCAATTAAGGAGATCAGATTAAGAAGATAAAGGTTGGCCTATAATCTACCTCTGCATTAGCAATGCAATATCAGCAGCCTGAGGTTTTTGCTCCTCTTTTTGTTTACCATATATCTGACATGTAACAACATAAGTAAACTTCAAATCTGCCTGAGCTCTTGCTTCGGGGGATAACTCAAAACCTTGAATGTTTGTTCCATCATTACTAGGTACTGTTGCCTCCACACCTGGCATACACATTTATAATCAGATCCTTCACAACACAACTAAAACATTAACCATAAGCAAGAACTAACCTCCAGCACTCAGCCTTTCCAAATAGCTCTGAAGCATCAGAGCCTTTCTGTAGTACATCATTCCACGAACTGCAAATTCATGACAGAACTTAACAAATTAAATAATTATCCATGAACATGGTCATCAATCACAAGTCCACTATTAGCATCAACAAAACTAAATAACTTAGAATGTGTTTCTATAGTATGGAGTCTAGAATGTGCAATTCATAGAAGCCATGAGAAATACATGATGTTAGCATGAGATGTAATAACCTGCTTCTCCAAATTACCTCACACTCCACACTCTCCCAAGCTTATTTGTATTAGTTCATAACCAAATTACTAAACCCAATAATGTGCATAATTAATAACATTCACTTTAGTTGCCAATCAGCTATCATGATGATGAATACGAAAGCTATAAACATCCGTACAAAACCCTCACAGAAGCATCTGGTGAGAGAATTTCACAAGTGACCACCACAGGAGATCAATCCATTTATTAAAATAATAGCAGATAAACAGATAAGAGCAGCCAAAACAAATGAGAAAAAATAGACAAGGAGAGGCATGAGCAACAATAGCAAAGCCTTCGCCTAATCCATCTTTCATTTGGGTAACGAAGCTATAGTATTCCCGGCTACAAAAGAACATTGTCGAATATCTGACCAACAATAAGGTATGCAAGGTCCTGGAAATAGAAAGTTATAGCGAGACAAGTGCAACAAATTTGAAGAACGAAGTAATAGATTTTACAAGGGTCAGAAAAAGGAAATTCAGTATACATAATCTTCGGGTGGATGACAAAGCTCTCTAGTAGGGAGGCACGGAAAAGATCTCATGGATCAAGTACCAATTCGGATTCCGCTGACTTTTCTAATTTGAATTCCCTTAATCATACGACTCTATGGTGAATGCCGATTCATGTACACAAAATTCATGATAATAAAGTAGAGACTTTAATGATAAACCAAATAACAGTCAACACCAAGAGATTACCAGTTCTAGCCAATGTCTGTCCACGGTACGAAGCCCAGAACCTAAGTTCAAGGATATCTGTAGGACTATCAAAAAGTTCAGAATCCAATGAATTTTCATCACGGCCGATACGAGCAAGAAAGTTCTTCCATTCATCTGCAGAAACAGATGTGCTCAATAAATCGTCAAAAGGTTCAGTTTTCTCCTGCATGGAAATTATGTATGTAGCATTCCAGGAACCAGAGTGCACATATGTACAGCATACTGTAGATATAATATCATGATTAAAAAAAAGTTTATCAATTTTAACTATGTCTAAACAAGTCGGCTCAAGCCTTATTTGTTAGATACATGGCAGGACTTGCTAAAATCGAGCTTGAACAAGTTAATTCAAAGCTGACCTTGATCTCAAACATGGAAGGCTCAATCAGCTTATGAACCAGCTTGTTTATCAGTCTCCCACTATGTTTAACCAAAAATCTTCGAAATTAAGTTTGATGGTTTATTTTCATAAGAAGATTGTTAAAATACATGTTGCCAAAAAATATTAATGGTTATATCATATTAATTATACGAAACTATTATTGATATCAATTTCATTATATATGAAATTTTACAACATCTCATTTGTCAGCTTTACACTAAATTAATGATTTTGTTAAAAAAAATATTATTCTCGAACTCGAGCCAGTTGATTTTTTAAACTGAAGAAGACCATATTTTGAGCTTGATTCGGCTCCTTTAAACCCCATTTAGTGCTCAAATAAGAAAATTCATCAACCACTTATGGTCTTCAATGCAAAAGGACTAAGCATTACAGAACACCTAATTTGATCATGAAAGCAAGAAAG
>JAYMTQ010002091.1:0-12077 GCA_036897385.1 Geranium incanum
TGGAAAAAAATTTTTTTTTAGTCTGCCATAATAATATTATGAAAATACATGTCATAATAATGGAAACACGGTTATGAAAAGTCATGGGATAATAATGAAAATACATGGCTTAAAAATGAAAATATATAACATAAATATAGAAATACGGTTCTCAGAAGTTCGTACAAGACCTCATAGTTTGCACGAGATCATGATCCTATATATATTGATGGTTTGAGGTAGTTTGGATTTGAATTCTTTAGTTATCTAAAGACTTGGTTTGTCTCAAATCAAATCCAGGTTCCTAAACATACCATAAGGGAAAAAAATTATAATGTAAGGCATTACCCTGAGCCGAGAATCCGAAACATCAACATGCTGGTCCAAGCCATCCTGCATGGTGAAAGGGAGAAGAAAATAAAACTTATAAGCTAAGACAAACAAATCCTTCAAATGTGTTTGCATCATAATTTACAAAGGCAAATGGGCATTAACCAAATGAATAAATAAACTGAAAATCATACGATTAGTCTAGTGTGTAGGTCAAGCTCTTCGTTGACCACCAGTGCAATATGTTTAGTACTCGTTACCGACTCCTCCAACTCCTCAAGGCCCTCGTCTTGCTCTGCTTCGAAGATACATGAAAATAAAGATCCATATCGCAAAAATGAAAATGATGTAACAAAAGTAAGAGCGTTTTTTTAAATAAGCTACACAACTTGCCCTTCATTATTTGTCGCTGAAGACTAACAAGGCCATAGTTGTCTAAACCAGTAGTCCTACTCATGTCATCAGATGTCTTTGTTTCTTGCCCGAGCAAGCTGTCTCTGTTAGCGAAGCTAGACATGTTCAGCGTGGAAGCCATTTCGCTCACTTTCGATCTCAAACTTGAAACCATGCCCTTGCGACGAGACATTTCTTTCTCTGAACTGTTTAGCACAATAGGCATCATCAACAAACTTCAGACAGTAGCAAGCAACATTAACAAGCATTCATTACATCTGCAGAATAGGCATTTTTTTGCATGAAGCCGCTGTTGACACACTAGGACTCGACCGGTTAAGGATAATATCATGAGGTCCATAACAGAAAAATGCTTTACTAAGATAAGGCCTTTCTAATACATTAAAAATAATGATCATGCCTAATTGATCGCTTGATCATTGCAACTACCTTAACAATACTTCAATCCTTATACCAGTGAAATCTGAGAAAAAATTATGATGACCAACAGGGAAAATGCGTAGTTGGGGCATATGCATGAAAAAAAAGACTCTAGGAAGTATCTTGGAATCTATCAAGTACAATGAATGAAAAAAACCTGTTTTGATATCTAATTAACACGAAAAGGCGAAGAAAAGCCCTGACATTATAAGTTACTATACCCCTCCAACTGATCAAGGTTAATTCTTTTGAAGGGCCATAGCAATAAAAGAACATGAAGCTATTTTACAAACTAAGGCATTCCCATATAAATTGTTACTACATCTATTTTGGTTCATGCAAAATCACAATCTTTAACCATTGGTATTTTCTGCAGTTCAATATAGAATACTTACATCCACTGTTTCCCGGGAAGCTTTGATAAGAGAGACTCTAAGCCATCGAGTCTAGTCCCCAATATCGTAATCTTCCTGCGTATAGTAGACACATGACGCTGAGTGTCTGGTCCTGATGCAGGAACCGAACTCCGCGCATTAATCATGCCATTGATATCCTCAGCAAGTTTTGATGCTTCGTTACATTCCTTCGTCCATGAATCCGAACAAGACACCATTGAACTGGAAAAAAGGGGAAATCAATTGAAGCTTGATATATTATCATAAAACACCATGAAAATGTGCAAAATCCTGCAAATAAAGCTGGTGGAGCTAAAATTCAAATCAAGACCAAACCCACATTCTTCATCAATGTGATTTTAGCTACAAACTCAATATCTAACATAATTCTTCAGAAATGATCAACCTAGTGATCAAATGAAAAAAAATTACTCTCACAAAATTACAATGTTCACAAGCAAACAGTCAAATCAAAAGCAAAACCAAACTGTTTTGAAGCAAAGTTGAAATTTGAAAGGTACCCACCAAAATAAACACAGAATCAAGCCTCTGAAAACCGAAATCAACAAAACCCAGATCGTAACTAGTCAAATACCGATTGGAAACTAACCAGAGATCAAAAGTAGAGCTGAAGATGATGCTGAGAATGGAAGCTAAGCGCCACCAGCAACCGGCAGTGTTTGGCCGGTTCCGTCGTCGTCTCTGTCACGATTATAAAAGAACAGAGCGACGTCTCCCAAACGACGACGTATTCTATGCGGCACCCTGTTTCTACCGTTGTTTGTTGACTCAAGTCTTTGACACGCACAAGGGTGTAAACATATGTAGCTCTCTAAACTCACAATGTTAGATATTCGGTTCAAACTTAACTTGAAAGACTCACAAGTCATTAAGCCGATCTCGGGTTTAACTGTATAAAATCGTTTGAGCCTGAATTGAATATATATTTTTCAAATCGAGCCGAAACAAAAGTAGGCTCAATTCAGCAGCTCATTTACACCTCTAAATGCAGTGTTTTTATAGTGAAATAACTGGGATTTTCATTTTCATCATTTCTAAACTACAGAAGAAGATATGATTTTATTATGCTATTCTTGTTGATGATAAAATTAGAAAACCAATCTATTTAGAGCAAATAAACAAGGAGATATCATTATATTATAGATTGTTGGTCAACATATCAAGAACACTGCAATGTGAAGCTTAATATGCTGCAGTATCAACTTAAATTCTCCAATGTCTCCCATATAAATGTGGAAAAAAAATGGAAAGTCAAATTTCAGGAGGTGAGTAAAATATGAAAATATCAGATTCTTCAGGCAATCTGAAGCTGACCCTCTTCTTGGACTTCCCACTCAAGCTTCTGCACAATTGAGCTTCAGATTCATCACCGCCATTATCCACACTCTCATCTTCAACCTTGAGCAGGAGCTTCTCCTTGGAGAGACTGTCCCTGGGACCAGCCGAGGCCTCTGCAATTTCCGACACTGAAATGGAAGGATGGACCTTCTTGGACGAGGACTGCCTGAAGACGACGAACTCGCCTCCATTGCTGGGGCAGCCCTTGTTCATGCCAGGCGAGGCGACGAGCCATTCCTCTAGAGTGCTGCGCCTGCTGCACTCCTTGTCCATCTCCAGCTTCTGCTTCTGCTTCTCCGCGTTTTGGTTCCTTTGCTTTGATGCGCTTGATTCACCAAAGCATGATCCTGGTTTCCCAAAACAAGACAGGCCAAGACCCATTATCTTCCTCTCAGATGTACCAAAATAATTATGGCAATGGAATCAGACATCAGAGACATTTGGGCTATATGAGACTATAGAGGATAGCGAAGACGGGAATCCCAACAAGGGAATATAGCTGAATCTTAGTTATTATCAAAACTACGATTCGATTGGATGAGAGTTCATGCTAGCAGCATATAGTGAAAAACAATATGCAGAACTGTATTTAAAGATGAAAAGTCATGAATATCCTTTGTACATATGAAAACAAATATGTATAAATTTAACAGATAAAATAACAGTCCAGCCTGCAATGGGGTAAGAGAAAAGGAAGGAATTTCCATTCACCTATGTTCGACAACAGTTTCACTAAAATCATTAAGTTCTTCATCTGTACATTAATAATGTGTATTAATTAGCAAACTATTGTTAAACTATCTAACATGAATATCTCAATATAGCATTAGCATCTATTTATCATATGACGGTAGGTTAATTCAAGTATAAAATAACTTCACCGACGAGGAACTATATTACACCTATAGGAAATAGTTACTTGGCTTATCCCATGTTTTATCTCATCCATCTTTCTTCCTATCTCGCAGGGCAATTCAGTCATTAGCCTTAAAATTTGCTAACAATGATATTTACTATGTTACACCAGAAGACAGACAGAAGTTAATCTTCTCTTACTCACCTTGTTCCTTGGACAGGGGTTGTTCTTGCTTATCCACCTTGTTCCCTAGACGGATGCTTCTTGGCAAAACCTTGGTGTTAAATGCAAGAATTGAATAATCCACAGAAAGATATCTTGCTACAAAACAAAGCAAGTTCAGACAAAACATATTGTACTCTAATCACAAGTCAAGTCACTAACTCATAAGTACAAGGTTACAAATAGTTGCTATCACAAATATCCAATTGACAGAGCTATAACTTAATCAGAACAATTTCAACAGGCCATTAGCTGGCTATGTATGAATGCTAAGCACATCACAAAAATAAAAGCATTAACAAGTTGAATGTAAATTGTACTTGTAAAAAGTGTTGAGCAGAAGATGTTGATAATGATACCAGTGTACTCATCAGTGATCAACTGGGGCTCCAACTAACTTTCACAAAAGTAAGTTCAGTTAATAACACTCCTGGAAAGGAGAGCTCCAAGTCGCAACCATGTCAATAGAAAACACCAAGAGGCTGGAGAGGCCACCACAGTTTCACTAGCCCAACATAAATCTTTTTCAAATGTAATGCTTGAATAAGTATATTCATTAATCTCAATATATATAGATGCATCCACTAATAACAAACTATAAATGTGATGTTCCAACAGAAATTCTGGCAAATACTGTCAGCTTCACAAAAACTATTATTTCTGCAATGTGCTTTACAAGTCATGTACCAAAACAAAATGAAATCGAATAAACTGCAGCACTGCATTTATTCCAGCTCACTGTAAGAAACTTACTGACCAGCTGATGGATTTGTCAGCAGTTCAAGAGACTTTCTCAAGAAGTCTACCGCAACTGACACGTCATCAAATGCCAATGCCCCGACTGCAAACCTAGCAGCTTTGTGTGCCTCAGCAATTTTTTCAGGTGGTGGCTGGTAATTGCTGTCATATTGGTATGTTTGAGCAGGAGTTGAGGTAGAAGCTGGAACGGTCCCATTTATGCTGCTCGGAGTGTATTTTGAATTTGTTGGGTAATTTACTGTTGGTGGAGTCGCCGGACTAGAGTAGTTGGTATCAGAACCTTGATGGTAAGATGCCGGGTGATGAGAAGGAACTGCTGGGAGGCTGCTCTCGGATAAACTTGGATAAGACTGGAAATTGGGGTACGAGTAAGGAGGAAGCTCATGTGAAGGGTGGCTGCGAGGCAAATGCTGTTGGGGTTCTTGTGGGTATGACTCATGATGATATTGCTGATAAAGTGGAGAATTTTCAAATCTGTTTGTTGGAGATGGATTAATATCATGAGGAGCAAAACTGGATGAAGGGTGTGGTGACTGTGAAATGTTTGAAGGATGTTGGTTGTTGACATTATCACGGAACTGAGGGGATGGTGAAGTGTGTGCAGGATGATGATTGTTGACATTATCATGGAACTGCTGGGATGGTGGGATACTTGATGAATGCTTAACTTCGTCAGGAAAATGAACTGATGAATCAGAATCTCGTCGAGGACTAGTACCACCAGTTCCACTTGACCCCATATCCTGCAAGGATAAGTTATGTTTAAGACCTCTGGCTTATCCAGTAAAAAATTGCCAATAAAATATTTATATGCCAATTTATCTCTACTGAATTGAATTCATCATACACTATCAAGTTCTAGACGGCCAACTTATTGATATCTTTAGCTATTCGATAAAAGGCAATGACTATGGACAAGGATTTAAGTACCAATATTACACGACTGCGAGATATTTTCTACAATTTCTACAATCATAGCACATATGAAATTGGAGTAAAATATTAACTAGGCAGCAATACTAGCAGCTTCTTTTTTGTTCATTTTCAATCTTTTGTAGCATTTTTTAACCCACAAATTAGAAGTGCATGAAATAAACCCATAAGTTCAACCACCATTATATTCTCGTTCTCTTGTATATTTGTACTTTTATGAAGAGCTGGAGCAAAGATATATGATATTTTTACAGGGTGACAAGGAAGAGATGTAGTGGGACTATGAACATACAACAGTAGACGCACGATATACTTTTTTCCCAAGGTAATGAAAAATGATCATAAATTTGGCTTCAACTGTAAACAAAAGATAAATGTAAAGCACATTTTATAGTGATTTCAACTCAAAGCGTTCAAGCTAAATCATATCATGAATTCAATGAGATCATTAAAAGTTGGAAGCATACATGTGCACCGCCAGGTGTGCTCGATGAAATTGATAGATCATCATCACCAGGAGGACCAGGTGTGGGCTTCCTTCCTTCTTTCAAAGCTTTTCTTATATCTGCTGCTTTCCAAACTGCATACTTTTGCTTCTGCTCAAGCTAAAAAAGGAAGGTCATAAGAAATTGTATCTACCCATAAAATCATTTATATTTTCATGACAATATCAAATACTATGAACAATGATGAAACACTTGTAGCCCGAATAAAACATGATAAGGAACTTACATCTGTATGAAGTGGACCTAACTGGGTGAGAATTTCAAAGAAAATACTAGCAGCATAAAATGTTTTAGCAGTATTCCTGCCACAAGATCAACGAGGATTCACATTTCATTAATAATTCCCCATATATAGAGCAATAAACAGCTATCATAATCACAGAATTTAGCACACCTATCACACGATAGTAATTCATATTTTATACCATTATATACAGAATTTAAGCAGTGGAAGGTGAATCAGAACAAACTATACAGGTAAGAACCGAGACATAAGCTTCAAATGCCTCTTAAAATGATGGATATGCAAGAGAAAGATTTATCTTACAAATCAGCTCTTCCGGCCCGATCTTGCTTGTCCGCTTTTCCAAAGACATTTAAAGCAAACCCTTCTAAATATAGGCCATCTTCAGGCCCCAACTCCAATGACTTCTTATCCTGCATGTAGTGAACCCATGAACGCATATAAAGAGGTGGTTAATAAAGAGATAATTAAACCTCTTGGAACATAAAATAAACACCAAACTATATGCCACATTTTTTAAGATAACCAGTGTGACGGCATACTTAAACTTCAATAATTCTCGTGTGTTTTTTTTCTCTGCAACTAGTACATATATATATATACATAATGATTATCTCTCCCCCTCACTAATAGGCAATAAGACAACCCAATTTCCTAACATGAACTTTCTTAATCCTATTCGCTACACTCCTCCTCAAGGTGGTGCATAGATATTAATCATGCCCAGCTTGTTACAAAGATAATCCACTCGAGTTCCGGGAAGTGACTTTGTAAAGAGGTCTCCCAGTTGTTCTCCGGTTTTCACATAAGAAGAGACTAAATTTTGTTGAATCTTCTCACGAACGAAGTGAGTCACTTTCAATGTGTTTAGTTCGTTCATGAAATACGGGATTTGAAGCAATATATAGAGCGGTTTGATTATCACACCACAACTTTGCAGGCATAGAAACTTCGAGTCTCAACTCAGATAATAGGTGATAGATCCACATTATCTCACTTACAGATTGAGCCATAGCTCTATATTCTAATTCTGCACTAGAACGAGAAACAACATTTTGTTTCTTACTTTTCCATGAAACTAAACTTCCTCCAACAAATACGCAGTAACCTGAAGTAGATCGTCGATCAATCTTGGATCCTGCCCAATCCGCATCTAAAAAACAATCTATATGTCTATGACCATGGTTCTTGTAAAGTATACCTCGTCCTGGAGCTCCTTTCAAGTAGCATAGGATATGTTCTAACGCATTCTAGTGATCAACTGTTCGAGAGGACATGAATTGAGTAACAATGCTAACTAAATATGCTATATCTGGATGAGTTACTGTGAAATAATTCAGTTTTCCAACCAGTCTCCTATACCTCTCTGGATCTTTAAATAAGACTCATTCTTTTGTGAGTTGCGTATTAGGAGCCATCGGGGCAGCACAAGGTTTAGATCCTAACTTTCCGGTTTCTTTTAACAAATCGAGCAAGTATTTTTTTTGAGGTAAGAGTATGCCCTTCTCGCTCCTAGTCACCTCAACCCCCAAAAAATACTTCAAAGTCCCCAAATCCTTTGTGTGGAACTGACTATGAAGAAAGGTTTTTAAAGATGAAATGCATGAGCTATCATTTCCTGTGATAACAATATCATCCACATACACCACTAAAAGTATAATTCTTGTAGAAGAGTGTTTGTAGAACACTGAATGATCTGATTTGCTTTTACTCATCCCGAACTTCTCAATTTCTTGGCTAAACTTCCCAACCAAGCACGAGGACTCTGTTTCAATCCATACAAAGATTTTTGAAGACAACAAACTCGGCCACACTCCCCCTGAGCAACAAACCTAGGTGGTTGCTCCATATAAACTTTTTCTTGTAAGTCACCATGTAAGAAAGCAATTTTAACATCAAGTTGGTGCAACAACCAATCGTAAGTAGCTGCCAAAGATATTAATGACCAGACAGAGGTCAATTTAGCCATGGGAGCAAATGTGTCTGAATAATCCACGCCATAAATCTGAGCATAGCCTTTAGCGACAAGACGAGCTTTAAGACGAGATACAAATCCGTCAGAGTTGAACTTGTTTGCAAATACCCATTTACAACCTATAGCCTTCTTTCCAGGAGGCAACTGGACCAAACGCCAAGTATCATTTGCATCTAAAGCATTCATTTCTTCTAGCATTGTTGCACGCCATCCAGGATGAGACAAGGCCTCGTGAACCGTTTTCGGAATAGAGGTGGATATAAGGGATGCAATAAACGAACATGATGATGGGGACAAATGTTTATAGGAAACAAAAGATGATATACGATAAGTACATGTTCGTTTACCTTTACGAAGGGCGATAGGAAGATCATCAGGATCTGGCGGCGAAAGAGAAACTGGTGCAGGACATGTAGGTGGAACAGCCTTTCGTCGAGAATAGACATTACGAATGGTAGACATTGTCGTGGGGTGGCATATGGGGCCAAAGTGGATAAAGGGAGGGACGGTAAAGGGTCAATAGGAGGATCAATAGTGGGTTCGGGCGGTTGAGGGTCTATAGGAGTTGTAGCAATAGTAGGAAGGGATGGTTCAGGGTCAATAGGAGGTGTAACAACAATGGGTGACCGGAGGACTAAATGATATACTAGTAGATCATCAAACTCATCCTGACGAAGACTATGAGTAAAAGATGAAGAACAGAAAGGGGAATGCTCAAGAAAATTGACATCAATAGATATAAGGTACTTATGAAGACTAGGACAGTAACACCGATATCTTTTCTGTAATCGAGAGTAACCCAAGAAAACACATTTGACTGATTTAGGATCTAGTTTAGTACGTTGAGGGCGGACATCACGAACAAAACAAGTACTGCCAAAAATATGAGGAGTGATAGGAAATAATTGTTTAGTAGGAAACAAGACTTTGTAAGGTATGTCCCCATGTAAAACTGAGGATGGCATTCTATTGATGAGAAAACAAGCGGTAGAAACAGCATCCGCCCAAAAACATTTGGGGACATGAGTTTGAAATATGAGAGCTCTAGCGGTCTCAAGAAGATGTCTATTTTTTCTTTCAGCCACACCATTTTGAGATGGAGTATCAACACAAGATGATTCATTAAGCATTCCATTTTGGGTCATGTAACTAGAATATGGTTCAGAAAAGTATTCTTTAGCATTATCACTTCGCAAGATACGTACACATGTATTAAATTGAGTTTTTATTTCAGCACAAAAAGAAAAAAAATGAGAGAGCAATTATGAACGACTCTTCATAAAATAAAGCCAAGTAGTGCGAGAAAAATCATCCACAAAAGACACAAAATACCGAAAACCAGTTTTGGACACAACCGGGGACGGACCCCAAACATCCGAATGAACTAATTCGAAAGGAAAATTAACTCTCTTATTCACTTGAGGAGTAGACAGCATACGGTGGTGTTTGGTGAACTGACATGCTTCACAATCAAATGATTGTACCTTCTGGAACTGGGGATATAGACGCTTTAAAACAGCAAGAGATGGATGACCGGAGCGACAATGAGCTTCAAACAAGGTTAAGGTGGTTGAACATGCAATAGGTCGTTGTATATATGGCAGAATATCTAAAACGTACAGGCCTTCCGATACATGTCCTCTACTAATAATCTGCTTCGTCACAAGATCCTGAAACAGACAGTGGTCGGGATAGAATGAGACAACATTTTAACGCACGAGTAATTTTACTGACAGATATTAAATTAAAAGAAAATCCAGGCAAACTTAAGACGTATGATAGAAACATAGATGGAGTAAGAGTAACAGTCCCAGTGCCAACCACAGGGCACGCAGACCCGTCAGCTAAAGTAATCGAGGATGGGGAACTATTTGGCTTATAAGTATCAAAGAGTTTAGGTTTACTTGTCATGTGATCCTCTAGCACCAGGATCAACAACCCGGAAGGATATGAAAAGAGACATGTAGGGGGATTACCCAAGGTGGCAGCATTGGTGATAGAATTAGATGATTGATTCAGTGTATCTTAATACTGACGAAACTGAGCATATTCAGTTGGTGATAAAGTGATTGGCTTTAAAGGAGGTGGGTCAAATGCATTAACAACGTTGGCATAATAAATTTGTGGTAGTTTTGGACATTTTGGTTTGGTATGTCCTGGCTCGTGACAGTAATAACATACAACTCCTCCTATCTCTTGATTCTTGTTACCCCAACGACCTGGACCGCCTCCTCGACCACCTCTTCTATGACCATTCTTTCCATAAGGGCGTGTTACGGGTGCCCCCCTTGCGTGACCACCAAGAGTATTGAGATCAGATGTAGATGAGTTAACTGGTTTATGATTGTCTGTACGAAGAACTCTGCTGAACACCTCGTGTAAAGTCGAAATATCTAAACTAGAGAGGACTTGAGACTTTGCCAACTCGAATTGAGAGCCAAGTCCAGCCAAAAAACTCATAATTGCCATCTGCTCCCTTTGAGTATGTTGAACTTTAACATCGGTGCTAAAAGGTAATAGCTCATTTAATTCTTCGTACACTTTCTTGAAATTCATAAAATATGTTTGAAGAGGTTGGTCTTTTTGTTCAGCACGATAAAAGCCTTGACATAATTCATATATACGAGCAAGATTTCCTTTCTCGGAGTATAAAAATTCCAAATAATCAATCAATTCCTTTACTGATTCACAATGGTTAATAAGGCTGACCACCTCTGCGTCAATTGAGTTTCGAATTTGAAAAAATAATCGAGCATCATCTCTCAAAAATTCTTGAGCGTTCTCTTTCGGCGGGTTACTTGTAAGGTGGTCATCCTTAGAATACTTCGTAAATAAAGACGGATAGTCTTAAACTAATTAAGATAATTTGTACCGCTTAACTTTTGCTCGGTAATTCGTGTCATCATGGGAATCATGTCCGTTGACACGGAAATTTTGACTTCATTAGTTGACAGAGAAACTTTGACTGCTGGGTCACCCATTGAAGCAATCTTGTCTCAGATGGAAGAAGAGGGTAAAAAAAGGTTTCGGGAAAAAAAAATTTTCCAGGCTGAGAGGCGGCGCGTGGCCGGAGCGTGGTGGCGCGTGAAGGTCACGCCCTCAGACGGCGACTTGGCCTCTTGCAGAACGGCCGAGAATGGCTCCCTAAGGCCGAACGCACTGGAGGTTAGTATCAAAAGTCGCTGGAACTGCGCAGATCTGGAACGGCCTGACCAAATTTCCGTCCTTGGTGACGGGCGTGAGCAGCCATTTCGGATCGGAAAACCTTTCTGATTGCAGCGGTGGGCCGATCGGAGCACTCTGGTCGTCGCAATGGTGGTTGTGTCAAACAGAACCACAGGCGATTCGCCGGGAGGCAAGAACTACGGCGAGAATTGCCGGGATAAAAATATCGGCACCTCAGGCTTCACACAGCACCTCTGATACCATGTAAACTTCAATAATTCTTATGTTTTTCTTTCTCTGCATCTAGTACATATATATACATAATGATTACCTCTCCCTCTCACTAATATGAAATAATACAACCCTATTTCCTAACCTGAACTTTCCTAATCCTATTCGCTATATATAGGTGCTGGTGTTGCTGGAAATGTTCTTCCCAAATTGGAAGAGGAAAAACGTAACATCACCATTTCAGACCCAACCTTCTCCGACAATGTTACGCGGTAGCCGGCGGGGCGAG
>JAYMTQ010002092.1:0-12077 GCA_036897385.1 Geranium incanum
TGATTTGTTTTATTAAAATTTTAGCAATTTTCTATTAATCTTTTAATCTAATTACTTTTTTGCAGTTACTCTTCGTCCCATTAAAAAAACTGAAAAAAAATATTTGAAATAAAAACATTATAAGTAAAACAAAAAGAAACACTAAAATCATAGTTCTCTCGGTAATGGACGTAGATTGTCATAGTCAACCTTGAAAAATGATTGACATTGAATGTTTAATGAAACCAAGGTATTAAATTGAGAATCACATTTCCAAGTAAATAACTGTGAATCAAGTGACTCTAAATACATATGGTCAAAATAATGAATCATGGTAAATATTAATTTTAAAAAACAAAATATTACGTGTCATGTAGGTAAAAACTTTCACGCCGACAAGAAACAAACAATTTGGTTCGAGTCCGGACGACCTCTCGTAAATAAACGAAACAAAATAAGAAATATTTTGTGTCCTCCCTGGGAGCAGGAGATAGATTAATTTAAGCATTTTACTTAGTTGAAAGAACATTCTTAACATCATGACATATACAAATACAGTATTTATTTGTAGTAAAGTAATATATAGACCTGAATTAATATAGTCGGTCCTAAGGTGAAATTAAATTCCACCCATCGTCTTGCCCAAATTTACACATAAACCCGTGACCCAATTTTCTTCTTTATAAACGCCATTACCTCCTCCACTGTCCTTATCACGCCCGCCATTTCCTTACAATGCCACTTTCTTCGCTCCTTCTTCTCCCACCTATCTTCTGATTATCTGTACCGGACCCGAAACATGTCGGAGCCAAAATTCAAATCTCTCTACCTCCTCTGCTTCATCTCCCTCATCTCCGCCACCATCTCCGACGAGACCCAGATCCTCCTCAACCTCAAAACCGCGCTTAAAGATTCGAACACGGAAGTGTTCAATTCGTGGAATTCAAAGAGTTCCGCGTGCGATTTCACCGGAGTCACCTGCAATTCCGACGGCTCCGTCTCCGAAATCGAGCTGTCCAATCAGGGACTGGCCGGACCCGTCCCTTTCGATTCTCTGTGCAGTCTCGCCTCCCTCCGAAAACTCTCCCTCGGGTTCAACTCTCTGTACGGGAACGTTTCTGGAGATTTAAACAGGTGCGTGAATTTGCAGTACCTGGATTTGGGGAGCAACAGCTTTGCTGGGTCGATGCCGGAGATTTCGGGTCTGAGTCAGTTACAGCACCTGTACTTAAACGGCAGCGGATTTTCCGGAGCTTTTCCGTGGAAGTCGCTGACGAACATGACGGGTCTCTTGTCCCTGAGCCTCGGCGACAATCCGTTCGATGCGACGCCGTTTCCGGCGGAGATCGTCGGGCTCACGAGGCTGAACTGGCTCTACCTCTCCAATTGCAGCATCGAGGGTCAGATCCCGCCGGGAATTGGGAACCTGGTGGAGCTCCGGAACCTGGAGCTTTCCGATAACAACATCAACGGTTCGATTCCGGCAGAGATCACGAAGCTCGCGAACCTCTGGCAGCTCGAGCTCTACAACAACGGGTTGACCGGGAAGATTCCTTCTGGATTCGGAAACTTGACGAATCTGGAGAATTTCGACGCTTCGATGAATCATCTGGAGGGCGATTTATCGGAGCTCAGGTTCTCGACCAACCTCGTGACGCTGCAGCTCTTCATCAACGAATTTTCCGGCGAGATCCCGGCGGAGTTCGGGGAGTTCCGTCGGCTCGTGAACCTGTCTCTGTACCAGAACCAGCTCACCGGGTCTCTGCCCGAGAAGCTGGGCTCGTGGGTTGACTTCAATTTCATTGACTTGTCGGAGAATTTGTTGACCGGTCCGATACCGTCCGATATGTGCAAGAAGGGGACGATGCAGGAGCTTCTGCTCCTGCAGAACAAACTCACGGGCCCGATTCCGGCGAATTACGGGAACTGCAAGTCTCTGCGGCGGTTCAGAGTGAGCAATAATTCCCTCTCCGGAAATGTTCCGGCGGGGCTCTGGGGATTGCCGGATTTGAACATTATCGATATCGCCATGAACAAGATCGAAGGTCCGATCACCGCCGATATCGGGAACGCGAACTCTCTCGCCCAGCTCTTCGTCGCCAACAATAAATTGTCCGGGGAATTGCCTGACGAGGTGACCAAGATTTCGTCTCTGATCGCAATTGACCTGAGCAACAATGGGTTTTCCGGGAAAATCCCTTCGAAAATCGGCGACCTGACTCAGTTGGGGTCTCTGCAGCTTCACGACAACGAGTTCTCCGGCTCCATTCCGGCTTCTCTGGGGGCTTGCAACTCTCTCAGCGACCTCAACCTCGCTCGCAACTCGCTCTCCGGCAAAATTCCGGCATCTCTCGGGTCTCTGCCCAATCTGAACTCTCTGAACCTCTCCTCCAACGAACTCTCTGGGAAAATCCCGGAGAGCCTGGCGTCGCTGAGGCTCAGCCTGCTCGATCTGTCACAGAACCGCCTCTCAGGGCTCGTGCCGGAGTCTCTGACCGTCGAAGCTTACAACGGCAGCTTCGCCGGAAACCCGGGGCTCTGCAGCCTGAAGGTCAACTCCTT
This sequence comes from Geranium incanum, assembly GCA_036897385.1. Taxonomy (NCBI): domain Eukaryota; kingdom Viridiplantae; phylum Streptophyta; class Magnoliopsida; order Geraniales; family Geraniaceae; genus Geranium; species Geranium incanum. The sequence goes on from JAYMTQ010002092.1 coordinate 2,542, forward strand.
CCGGCGGTGTCCGGTGGGAACGAAGGACGTCCGTACACTCACCGTTTGCATAGTACTGGCGTCAGTGATCGTTCTTGTATCCATCGGGTGCTTCTTGCGGTTGAAGAAAGGGCAAAAGAGTCGCGACCGGTCGTTGCGAGAGGAATCTTGGGACGTGAAGTCGTTCCATGTCTTGAGCTTTACGGAGGACGAGATTCTGGATTCCATCAAGCAGGAGAATCAGATTGGAAAGGGAGGTTCTGGAAACGTCTACAGAGTGTCCCTCTCCAACGGGGCCGATCTCGCCGTCAAGCACATCTGGAACACCGACACCGGTGCCCGGAAAATGACCAAGACCACGACCCCGATGCTCCGCGGCGGTGGCGGGAGCCGGAAGTCAAGCGAGTTCGACGCGGAGGTGGAGACGCTGAGCTCGATCAGGCACGTGAATGTGGTGAAGCTGTTCTGCAGCATTACGAGCGAGGACTCGAGCCTGTTGGTCTACGAGTACTTGCCTAACGGGAGCTTGTGGGATCGCCTTCACTCGAGCCAGAAAATGCTGCTGGATTGGGAGAACAGGTACGATATCGCACTTGGATCGGCCAAGGGGCTCGAGTATCTCCATCACGGGTGCGAGAGGCCGGTGATTCACCGGGATGTCAAGTCTAGCAACATTTTGTTGGATGAGTTTTTGAAGCCTAGGATTGCTGATTTCGGGCTGGCCAAGATTGTTCAAGCCAATTCGGGCAAGGACTCGACCCATGTTATTGCCGGCACACACGGCTATATTGCCCCTGGTTAGTTATCAGAAAGTGAATTGAAACCAGCGACCTCATATTTTTATTTTGGGGATTGTACTAATTAGTGTTCCAATATCTTGTTATGCAGAATATGGGTACACGTACAAAGTGAATGAGAAGAGCGACGTGTACAGTTTTGGGGTGGTGCTGATGGAGCTGGTGACGGGGAAGAGGCCGACGATGGAAGCAGAATACGGGGAGAACAGGGACATAGTGAGCTGGGTGTGTAGCAAGTTGAGCAACAAAGACAGTGTGATGAGCATGGTGGACTCCAGGATTCCGGAGGCCCTCAAAGAGGACGCCATAAAGGTCTTGAGGATAGCCATTCTGTGCACGGCGAGGCACCCCACCCTGAGGCCAACGATGAGAAGCGTGGTGCACATGCTCGAGGAAGCCGAGCCTTGCAGGCTGGTTAACATTGTCATCACTAAAGATGGTGCCGCCAACAAAATCCAAGTTACAGAATCTGCCAAGCAACTTCCTTAGTTCACAATACGATTCTTCAGTCGAATCGATAAATATATTGAGACCTCCACCTATCAGTACTGAGGTTTTATTTGAGATTCAATACTTTAAGTTGTTGAAGGCAATTTGGGGCCCTAGCATCTCGGAGTGTGTAACATTAGTACTGAGTTAAGATGATCATGTTGAGCTATATGAACTTGTTTGTAATATGGAAATGGAGAATATTCATATATGGGAGCAAAGATGCTAATATTTGGTTCAGTTTATGGGAACTTCAATAAACGGACCTGCTGCTTACTTTTTTCTCTTAAGTACATATTTGCCTATGTTTACCATTTAGGGGAATCAAAAACATGTGTACATGTTTGATCATATAGTGCCAAGAGATAATGAAAGTAGAAACTTAATATTATTCCTTTTTTCTTCTCTATATTCATTTCATTTGTACTTTGTTCATTTTCTTTTATTTTCATTAACAATTTCATTTATTTTCTCTTTCAAAATCATTTTAAAAAATAAAAAAAAGTTTTTCTTTTTCCATTTTCTTCTAATTTTAATATTAAAATTGCAAAGAGCCGAAGACTAATGTTAAGACAAGTGAACAGTGTAACAATATATTTAAGTAACTGTGCAACATGTGGTATATTAGACCAATATGGAAAATTTAACAAAATATCTTAGTAATAAAATGTTTTTATTTCTAATACAGAGCGACACCCAAATTTTGTTTTGCATTGTCACTATTTGTTTACTAATATAGAGAAAATCCAATGGTTTGAAGGTAATAGAGACATGGATACGCTTACAAATCCAAAAGACTGAGTCAAAAAGTGTCATTTCCTGTTGTGGAGCAATATACTCTCTCAGCTCAGCTCTCAATGGCCATTGATTCTGAAGATAGAATTTTCAAGAGAATTCGTGTACGGTTGTTCTACCAGATTTTACACTCAGGCTTGGGCTAAGCTATTTTGGGTTTTCGAAAGACCCAATGTGTCAAAGTCGAATTGAAAATAAGCCTTGGAGTTGAATTATATGTGGTTTGTGAGCAGACGAATCTATTACTGGCCCAGTTGAAAATTGATTTTAGGGAACAAGCTCTTAAGTTCAAACCTACAAAATGAGTATGACCGGGTGTCTGGACTTCCCAAATTTTTGGAACCGATCCAAAATGTCTAATTTTTGGATAAACAAGAACCCGAATTAGAATTGATGAATATGAAAATGTTTGTTTTAATTAGTCTAAATTCTGGTTCGGTTCTATCAGTTTACCGGTTTACACATTAGATTAAAAAATATTGAACTTTTTAAATCGCACCCATATAAATTAATTAGTGTTGAACATTGAGATATATGTTGGAGATTTCAACATCATATTGAATTTGATATCTTCCGAATTATTCAGGTACCCGTGGATTTATGTGTAGACAATCCAACCTAAAATTTTTTGGGTTGTCGTTAATAAATCTATGACCGACCCAAAAAATTCATGAGCTAAGCTCATAATATTCAATGTAAATCTTCGAGGGGACACCACAACGGTTTAAGTCTCATATTATTAGCAGTGAGGTATTGGTTTCGAATCCTGTTACGATCAGAGTAGGGAGGGTTAAGGATAATAATGTGACCTAATTTGGCAGGTTGAGTCTGATTCGGATTATAAAGTGTTTAACCAGTGAGAGTGTTACCAAGTGGCAAGTAGGTAAAAATTTGTACTACTACCACATGCAGTGGAGGGTCCTTTGCTTTTTCACTAAAAGAATTCCCATTATTATCATGGGCTGAACAAACTGGGCCAGAACTGTTGGGCCTTAGATGGATTTGACACATCATTTGTTTTGTATTGGTGCTTTTCTTGCACTTACAGTATTGATTGCGTTTTTATATCTTGTGTGTGGTTTGGTGTTGTAGATGCACATTCAGTTCAATGGAAGCTCTGCATATGCTTCAAAACAAGTCGTCCCGAGCTCTAGATGTCTGATTTGGGCTTCTCTTACAAGTTTGAGAATGGTGAGTCTTGTGGTTAAAAATTTTTTATACCTTGTTAGAGTATGTTTTGTTATCGCCTATCTAACAATACGTGATATATATGAGAATTATTTATCTGAAGAACACGTGAGTTTATTAACGTTATTATTTATGTTGATAACTTGTCTTGTTGATACCATTTTCACAAGGATTATATATATAGTTTTAGCTTATAGTTACTGCATAAATTTTCATTTATTTGGTGGATTGTTGTCGTGTTTAAGCTTACTTATCATGTGGTTGTGCATTCAGATGTTGCGTTGTTGCGTATTTAAGTTGAATTTGTTGTTTTTTTATTGGCAAGAAAATTTTATAAAGATAATAAGAAAAGTACAATGATTTATTTTGCATATATTCGAAGGTGGATATTTGCTATTGTAATTACGTGACTATAATTATTTACTCTACTTATTTGTCAGTGGACAATTTATATATATAGTCATTTGTAATTAGTCCTTATTTATATTGTGCATATGACATGCACGTGACAACTTTTTAACTAAAAAATTAACAGAACTTAACGTCGTGAGTCTTAAACAAAGTTAGGGTATCAGTTGAATTTTTTAAAAACTTATGGTAGCAATGTGAAAATGAGTGATAGTTAGAATGTGAAAATGAACATGACTCTCTAATATAAGGAGCTCCCCGTATTTTTTCTCACTTTACATATAGGGAGCTCCCCCCACATTCTCTCTCTTATTACTTTATTGTTTTTTTATTCTTTATCTCACTTTACTCTCTCCCATACAAACATTTTTGTAATTAAATCTAAGAAATATTATTAAAATGAATATGTAGTTTAAATGTAGAGAGCATAATTTAAATTAAAATTGAAAAATGGATTTATCCTAATTCTAATGCAAATCACTTCCTACATTAATTTATAGATATGATTACACATCTTAAACGTGATTTACATCTCTCTCTCTCTCTGAGACCCAAGACTCATCCTTGACTATTGTACGATCAACATGATTTGAAGGTGATTGTTGGGTTTCAAGCGTTCTCGAAAAAATCGAGGTTGGAATTGGAGGACTCATCATCCATCTCCAGGAACTAGCTCGTGATTGAGTCCTCTACAGATCTTCGAACTTAGCCTCTCTCTCTCTCTCTCTCTCTCTCAAGATCAAGCTCTTTGTCGGCAACGATTTGGGGCTTCGTCGCTTTCTCTTATGCGGCGGCTTGACCACATCTTGATCGATGATTTTTTTCATCAAACGATACAAAACACCGTCAATCACCACCATTGATGAAGAAACTCAAACAATGTGAGGGTTGGTTCTGAAGAAGAAAGGGACAAATTGGGGGAAAAAGTAGAGAAAATCTATCGACTCATATTGAGTTTGCATAAAATCGAGCGACTTAGATTGGGTTTAATTTGAGTCATTTTTGCTTGATTTATTATTTGGATTTGTCAATTTGGTCATTTGATGATGTGTTTTTGTTCATGTCAAGTGTGTGGTGGTTGTGTTGAATCTTTGCTCCCTTATGGTCTGCTTATGATTTCTCGTTTTTGTGTGCAAATTTCACTAAAAGTATGTGATTGTGTTTAGCTCTGTGATCTAAATGAGAATTTCACTAAAGAGAGAGAGGCTGAAGATATGAGTATTGTGTACTTTTTACCTCACAATTATGTTAGATTTAACTACAGTTAAGTTAAATATATGAAAAAAAATAGATGAAGTATCTGTAAATCACGTTTTAAAGTTCTGATAGTTTTGGATAGAGAATTATCACTAGTTTAAATGTAGGAATTATCATTGGAGATGCACACACATGGAAAGTGGAATTACCCCGGTATGTTTAGTAGATTTTGAAAAGTACTAATAGATAATCAGGTTATATACAACTTTGGTTATATAGGAATATGTAATCAAAGTTGATTATACATAAAAGTATGATACCATACAAAAAGATTTCTTCCAATTCCACAAATAGTTTGGCCAAAGATAAATAAATTTTTTTATAAGATATTGAACAGAACACTAATCAGCCAATAAGGCTGCAAGTGTTTGTTCATTGCAAAGTAGACAAGTTAGGGAGAAACAAAAAAAGAAGAGTGCGTAGAGCACAAGTTGTTTGATTACAATGCCCAAACGGCATTATTATATAGCAACCCAATGCTTATATGTCCAATTGTTTTATAAATTTAGCAGACACATAAATTAATAATTAGTACTCACTAATGATATATTAAATCGTTATCGAGATCATTAATGCAACATTAAACACACATATTTTGAATTTCAGCACAAAGGGATTCGTATTGTCATTTTGCTGATAGCACCAACACACGCATTGAGATCTCCATTTCATCCTTTTGTCTCCACTCTCTGTTTTTTTCCTCAGCTCAATGAACTATCCTTTGACTTTTGTCTTTACACTAATCCATACATGGTCAAATATACAGATGCAAGTGGATATAGTGAAGAAAATGGTCACTCTAATTGGTTTTAGACTTTTTCTTAAAAATATATATTTGTATGGTAAAAATATTGATGCACTGGACAAAATGATTGTTCAAATTATAAGTTAGCATATATTGTATAATTACACTTCAACTCCTTATATGAACGTGTGAGTGGGAGCGGAAAGTAGGGGGTGTTTGGCTTAGTATGTCCGACAAAGAGGCTGATTTTTTAGATTAGCATGCAGAGTCGACTCAATGATTCTTGAGACCTAAAGTAAAATTGATTAATAATGTATTATTTGGGGCATTAATGTTTAAAAATAGCCTAAAATATTTAAATTTGGTGAATCTTTTTATCATACTTGTACCCAACTTTTTAGGTGAGCCTAAAACAATAGATTCATTCGCTTTATAGACTAGACGACTCTTTTAGTACGTGGGTGAACGGCTAGTGGCCGTTCTGGATCCTGGTATTTCCAGAGATATAGAGTGTTGTATGAGCTGTCTTCTACCGTTTTGTTGTATATTATACATGGCTGATACTCGATTTTCGAGTGTGAGTTTTGTTCCTCCCGTATTAATATTGAATGAATGGATTGTTTGCTTTTAAAAAAAACTCCTAAATTGAATAGTTCATATTTTTCAAGCTCAAACTTTCATGTTACTGGTATTCATTAAACATGAGAAAAACATTTTTTTCCAGTGTGGGTTACCCTCTAATTATTATACATCAAATTATTTTATACAGTAATCTTATAAGATGACGCGCTTCTTCCACTTAAATATCGTAAGTAATTATTTATTTTTATCATCCGAGATCTCTCTATCAATTTTAAAAATTATAGATGATTTATTTTTCTATAAATAACTTACAATTCAGTCGGTACACCAGCAATTTGAAGCACACACTTTTACATAGAATAAGATTATGGATAAAAACATATTTACGTATAATCTGTACAAGAAGAAATTACCATCATGCTAAATCCTTCTCCCTAAACTTTTATGTCCCAACATAACTTGGATCACATCCATATATTCAAGTAAATTGATAACATGCTTTGTTTATTCACAATTAGAGCAAGTTTATTTCAAAATTCAAAGGGTTGATACCCTCCAAATTATTTTGCACACAGCTAGACTAAATGGCACAAAACAAAACAGAGTTATTATTTTTGCACATAAGTAGGCTCTGTAAGTCTAGAGATAGACAACTTAAATGTGCGTCTGCACTGTCATTTTGTAACATTAATTGTGCTTAGGAACAGGTCTACTCTAAGGTAGTAAGGTGACCCAAGACATTTTAAAAATAAGTACAGGCCCATATTAAATACAGGGAAAAAAGGATGAAAAAATAGGTAGTGAATTAATATAAAAGCAGGAAATGAAAAGAAGAGGAGGGCAAAAGACTATGTGTCGGGGCTGGAAGTCTCTTACGTTGGAAAATTGCCAGAAAAAGGGAGAGAGGCCTTTCTGATGGTTTAAAGAGGATCCCATGAAATGGTGTTAAATAAATTAATTAAATGTGCCCCGAATCGGTGTCGTTTTAAGGCACAACAACAACAACCAGCTTTTACCCTTTGTTTCTCCACCCCCGCAGGGAACAATAAAACACACCTTATTTACTCCTTCCATAAACACGCTTAAATATGCATGTCCCATTTCCCACCTACCTACTCTCTCTCTCTAATCCCTTTCTTTATTGTTTTCTTTTAAGAAAAAAATAGCTCTACCAAAGTCTAATAAGAGGCCCAAACTGTTATCTAACGTGATGAAACGGACACAAAATAATTAAAGTGAGACGATGTCTTAAGAATGATTACTTTTATAAAACAAGAATGATCATCGCGATAAGTGTAAGCCATTATAGACCAATCACATTTTGTAGATTATGAGAGTAACTTAAAATGCTTTCACAAGTTGAAGGGTATATAGTGAAACGCCCTCCAAAATCCTATGAGTATAAGATGACCAACTCAAACTAGGAGGTGAAGCACGCATTCCTTATGATTTCTCTAAGGCTCATTAATTCCCTAACATAGAAGAAAAGTCAAAGGAGGTCGATTTAGAACAAAGGAATTTTCCTGATAAAAAAATGTATCGTGTTGAGCCTTGGTCTGAGGCTATGGAACAAGTAGGGTCAACAACTGGACTAAGCTCAAGTTAGTTATTTTAGAGGAAATAATGTTAGGTTTGATTTAGTTGCAAATTAGATAATTTATTTGTTAATAATAGAATTGGTACCTTGATTTTGGAAAATAATTTATGGAGACATTAAATTTAGGGAAAATGACAATTTATTACACGTAGTGGTCCTTGTGGTCTTTCCTTAGCTTGAGGTTAATGGTTCGAGACTCGGCATATGTATGCGTGGGGAAGGGTTTAAGGGTAGTTAGAGATGTTTAATGTGATATAAAAAAAACTATATTTTTTTACTATATATGTTTCACACTTTGATATCCCTAATCTTTTTATTTTTCTGTACTCTAACTATCAGTTTGGGACATGTGTGTTAACTCTGCTAACATAAATAAAAAAAAATGATCAAATTACCCTTGTTTGTAATTCAAATTTTCAAAAGTAAGTCATTGAGACATTTTTCTCTCGTTCTCTTATTTCTTTGTACCCCTTCCGGCTCGCGGTGCTAGACATCGAGCTCTTCGAATCCTCCCCCTCCTCCGTAGTTTGGTCCTCTTTGTCGAAAAATGACGAATATACGCAGAGAAAGTACGGAAAAAAAGCTCATCTGTTCAAAACTGAATCCGCTCGGTTATCGCTGTGAGCTTGCTAGAGAAGGTACATATGAGTATTTTGGGTTTTGCATTTGACAGCCAAGATATGATCCTAGTGTAGGTTTTATTCACAACGTTTCAGAGAAACTTGTCTAGGGTTTGGTTCTTCGTGAGAAGAGAATGGTACCAGGTGATGTCCTTCTTGACAGTCCAGACGATCCCGACGATACAAGGCTTGGTCGTGTAGCTGCGAAGGAGCTCCGTGCTGGCGAGCCAGACGGGTAGATGAGTTATGATCAAAGAAGACACCCATTAATATTCGTTGTTGAGAGTCGCCGTCGTCGTGAGCTTGCCGGACACCATTGTATTTCTTTGATTTTTGAGTTTGTTTTTTTTCCAGCCAATGGTAGTTTATGTAGCACGTGTATCCACGTGACTCTTTTTCCGTTAAATATAACATAATGCTAACGAATGTTCCAAACTGATAGTTAGGATAATAAAAAGAATAGAAAAAAGATTAGGGTATCAACGTATTAAACACGTATAATTTAGTATAGTAAACTGTCATTTTCTCTTAAATCTAACTAGAGATTTCAATAAATCTAACGTTTCTTCGTAATTATATTTGATGTAGTTTGTAATGATATAATTTTCTCTTTTGAAATAAATATAAAGTATTTTTATTAACTTTTGTTTGTGGTTGGCACTCGTTCCACAGGACCACTTGGGACTTGACCCGAAAGTACGAGCCCGGCCGCAGCCACGTTTCCATGTTGGCACAAAGGCACATGTATCTCCCCGACATTAATCATATCGAGGTTTGTGGGAGGAGTTCCATCATTTCCATTGTCATCATTCAAGTTTAGGTTTTCCATTTTTTCTACAAAAGAAACCAATTAGTTAGTATATCGAGATAGAGGAAAAATTAGAAAACCCTTTAACATTTTGTAACCCGTTAAATATAATTTTTAAAATTATATACACTTTAAGATTGTTGGGTAAATAAGATAAAATAATCAACAAGTTGCGAATATTTAAAATAAAATTTAATAATAAACTTTATAAATTAGAACTCAACCTTTTACCGAATACAAAGTTCAACACCGTAAAGAAAAAGTCGAGGCG
>JAYMTQ010002093.1:0-12075 GCA_036897385.1 Geranium incanum
ATCCTTTTGACACGACAAAGGGTTCGATTACGCTATTGTTATATCCTAGGAGACTTGGCCATACGGGACGTATATAGTTTAAGGAGATCAATCCCGAGCCTCGATAGAAATTATCCGAGTTAAGTTCGAAATCCTGTTTGGCGAGAATCAGCACCGTTAACGAATCTGTTTTGCTCCATACGGTGTTCTTTCGTTCAGAAAAATCTCTGAACAAAACAATAAAGTCATAGATAACAAGACGAAGAATCCAGCGAAGGAAAAATCATAACTTTTGGAGGTTTGTAATTCTTGCTACATCATACTAACAGCTACAATACAAATTTATCGTCAACGAATCAGTTTCACTCTAAACGAAGTTTTTACGGTCGGAATCAAGTCTCGTCCAAAGCACCAATGTTGTAGAGGACGGAACGGCGAATACAACGCCATCAAGATCAGAATTTTTCGACATTTGTAGCTCATGTTATACTCACTGGACAATAGTCGTACAGATTGTAACGTTATTGTAAATTGTCCTTTTAATATTTTCGTAGTAGTCTTGTTTTCCTTTATGACTAACCCGTTGTCTAACAACACTTCCCCACTACCTTAGTTCAATTATTCCAACAATTGGGTCATAGTGAAGATGGAGGACGAAAAAATTCAGCTTTGGTGGCAAAATTGGAGTGACGATGGATTTGTATGAAAGTTTGAAAGCATGTAGAAGGCATTTTAGTCTTTTAAAAAAACTCCATTACTGACTGAATGAAAAGAAATGCAAGTTTAAATTTAGGTGTATCAATGTCATTAAACGTATCTTGTAGGTGCACGAATGTCTTTCCCCCCCATTTGTTTACTTCATGCTTAACTTCAATTACATTTAATTTTCAATTAATAATTTCATTGATGTTTGGTTTTAAATTAGAGAATAGGAGTGTAGAGTTTGCTGGAACACACTTTTCGGCTGCGGTGGGGAAAATGGAGCCTAGTTTCAAATTTAGTGATTTAAGTTTGTTTTAGAGGGACATTGTTAAAATTTAGAGGATTAACGGGAGTAGGTGTACAATGATCCTTCAACCAAATTTTAAGCTGTGAATTATAATTATATTCTTGAGTCAAAGCCTTATTTAATTTTATTCTTAAAATTTGGACCAATTAGCTCGATTAAGGTCATTTAATATAAATTATAACTCAATTGTGACACTAGGCCAACTATTAGGAACGATTTAAAACCAAATTTTAGTTCAAAACAGTAGAACAATTCCTTTACAACCATTCTCTAAATATTTTTTTTAAGATAATTATAAAATTTATTTATGTTGGATTTCACTTTTGCAACGAGTGTATTAGAACAAGTCATTTTTTTGCACTGTATGTTAGTTTTAAAGAAAATGGGACAATTTTAGTCACATGAAAGGCCCGTGTGACTCCTCATATTTTCACAATTAATTAATTAATAATTTAAAGAGAATTACATATCACCATCTTTAAAGCTCCCTCGGACTTTCATTCCATGACGCAAATTCATAACAAAAGGGAAGTTGCCGTTTTATATTGTTCGTTGCTACACTAATTTAGGTAACTTCAAACAAACCTAAGCTTTATTAGGCAGTAGCACGCTCAGGTTATTCAGTCTGCCATTCTACAATGGCCAGAGTATGGCGCCCTCCACAAGCAACGAGCTTAGCAGTCCACTGTCCTTGACCTCCCACATCAATAAGGTTACCGGGAGGCAGGAGCTTTATGGGAACTTCAATTGGCTGCCCTGTTGTTACTTTCCTCCCATATCCAAGGCGCCCATGATCACCTCGACCAAACTATCAAAATCAATATCACATGTGTTACAGTGAGAGTGTCTACTATCATAGAAAAACCAACTGAATAACCACAAGTACAGGGTCTGATGACATTCAAATGCAATATTGCCAAGGCAACCAATCCAAGTGAATTGATATAGTTCAGCATTTTACCATAAAAACATCAGACCTATAAATAAATAAAATACTTACTGAGAAAATGCACCCTTCGCGTGATAATGCGACTGAGTGTGTGCCTCCACAAGAAACCTGGATAACAAATACATAATTTCCATATTAGATCATAGGGACAATTACACTTTACTGCAACTATTATAACCTGTTTCACAATTAACCACACCTAATATAAAAGGTTTTGTTTCAACTCTTAATTATGTTATTTTTACGCGTTACTCATTTCCCATTTCCGTCAATTTTCATTCACTTTGATGTTATTTTTATAAAAGGATAAAAATAACCTCATCATCTCCAACTCTTCCTATTCTGCAACTCATCTCTTTCTCTCCTCTTATCCAAATTATTCTCAATTTCTTAACTCCTCTCTATTCTACAACTCCAGTTGTTGGTTTTCAATTTTAATTGTTCTTGAGTTTGAGTTTATAATTGATCAGTGAAATTTTGTAGCTTTGATTTTCTTAGGATGCTCACAAATCACCTCCCATAACCCACCCACCTACATCGTCATTTTTGAATCACCAAAAATCCAATTCAGGCAGGACAAAATACGCTTGGATCTCAGGCTATTGAGGTGCTCGATCCAGATCTGAGATGCTTTGATTTTGTACCGGAGACAGAGTGTCAACTGTCATCATCCTGTTTGGTAGTGGTGGCCGAATAGAAGCCGAGGAGGCCGCTCGAGTACACTGCTCATGACGGCGGGTTGTCGTCTTCTTCGGTGGTGCATGCTTCGACTCCAACGATGTTCATAAATCTGGGTTCTTTGATTACGACAGCAGCCCAAGAAAAAAGATACAAAAATCCACAAATCTCAACCTCAATTCCAAATCGAGTTGATCCAGGCCAAGATTGAGCCCCGAAAATGGAGAATCCGACGACGTGCGATCACCACACAGCAATCGATGCACCAAAAATCTCAACCTCAACCACCACACATCAATCGACGCCACCGCCGCCGTCGATCACCTTCTTGTCTGATTTGGCTTTGATTCGTCGATCACAATCTTGGGGCTACAGTATGTTTTAGGTCTTCGTTGTTGTTTTGGGATTTGGAAATCAGATTCAATGAACAAATTGTGCGGATTTATGGACCTGTGTTTGTTTGAAAATTGAAACATATTGTTGAATTGAGTTGAATTTATGATCTTTGTTCTTTTTTATCTCAAAAAAATTATTCCATTGAGATTAAACTCGAATAAATCATAACTCAGTTTGATTTACTTAATTTTTACTGATCTATTGGTTTTGAGGGAGAATCAGAGGAGCCCAAAACCAAAGAAGAAAGAAAAAAGTAAGAGAGAACTAAAATATTAGGGATTTAAATGGATAGCATTTGTTTGAAAAATTGATTAATAGTTGAGGGTAATTTAGACATTTTACACCATTTAAAAAAATTGTCCAAAATTTAACAGTATTAGAGCAAAATGTAAAAAAACTATTAAATGTATTGAAAATAAACTTCTTATAATATGTTAGTAAGTTGTAAAACTCGTCATAATAAGTGCATTGAAATGCAATTATCCCTAGATTGTATGAACTACAAATTCATGTTAACTCACCCACTCTCTCAAACATTACATGGCAGTCGAGAGATATAATTAATCTATTGTTCCAAAAATTGAAGCAAAATTGATACTACTAACCAGGAACGAAATAGTTGCACACGGTAGGATGGAAATATCATACACATTCAGCAAGTTCACATTAACTCTTACTAAATTGCAAACATGCACATTCAAGTGAATTTGAAAAGATAGTTGTCCAAAACAACAGTTAACTTGGCTATAACTTTTTCCACAGCTTATGCAGTGTTTTAAAAAGGGAAAAATACATTTTTGTGCACCTGAATATACAACTTTTTCACTTTCATACCCTAAGTATTTTTTCCCCTTTTTCAGTACCCTAACTATCATTTTGGGACAACTCACCCCTAAAATTGAACCGGTTCAATTTCAATAATCTCTGGTTTTGCGAATAGATCAAACCAGAATTTGATTAGTATGAAATTACTGTTTTGCCCTCCATTGAATAAGAAATTTAACTCACAATTCAAGGGTAAATTTGTCTTTTCAAATAACAAATTTATAATTGAATTTTTTTTATATCAGGAGTAGTTTGGGTATTTTTGGTATTTTATGAGTAGGTTGTCCCAAAATGATAGTTAGGATACTGGAAAAAGGAAAAAAATAGTTAGGGTATGAAAGTGGAAAAGTGGTATAGTTAGGTGCACAAAAATGTCCTTTTCCCTTTTAAAAAAACATTAGGATCTAGTCAGGCAGATAAGAGACTAATCGGGGATTTTAACACTGCTTATACATACAGTGAAAGCTATAATCTTCTACTTATTCTGAACACACACCCATTTTAGTTTTGTTCCGTTGAATATACTAAGTTAACTTGACATTGAATGGACACAATAAATGGTACCTGAACAATGTCCTCCCCTGTTAAAAGTTGTACTTTTTGAGGCAACATTTTACTGCTCTTATCATTGTCCCCAAATCCAAGTCTCCCATGTTCTCCTCTTCCCCAGCCAAACACCTGCAGTAAAGACAGGAAAATCTTACCTTATCAGTTATTACATAAATCCCAGAGTGCATTACACTGAGGAACATTGTAGTGATTAAAGGACCGCATAAAAAATGCCAACTCTATGCAGGTAAAAAACATAACAAATAAACAGTCCCACATATTCAAACGAGAAATTAAACCATATTAAGACTTCATCAATTCTGTAAGCACAAAAATGTACATGCTAGGAAATTAGCTCCCTCTACTTGCATCACTTATGATGTCCAGGTTCCATTCCTATTTTCTATTGATGTGGTGGTAATCAGAGATACCTATTAAAGAATTAAGAGCATAAAATATTTTCCAGAATAAATAGGTCTCTATAATACTATTTTATCCTCCCCCCCCCCCCTAAATGATATTATATACCATAACCAACATAGCAGCAGTTAAATGTCATCAATATAAATAAAAAGCAATAGTGAAATGATGTCGGAGGTTTGTAAAAGATATGTTGGGAGATTCCAAAGTGCTACTATGATCTCTTATTGATCCAAAAGAACAAATATGAAGGTTATACTTCTGTTCAACTTCTATAACTGAATATATGATGGTACGGGCCTCTTAACATACCTCACCTAAAAGGAACTTTTATTAAGGAATAAAATATAACACAAAATGCTGTAACTTTTTTCAGCCATTTACGATAGTAAAATAAAAAAACAAAGCCTGCTTAGCATTAGTATGCAGAATCCTGCATCAAAGTAGTGTACTGATTAAATCAATGCAAGTTAGAACTATAGATCTTTTGCCTTCTTATCTACAGAAGGCACACTAAAACTTAAAAAAAAGCTACCTAACATTAGATTATCAATCCAGGTAAATTACAACGTGACTTCAGGTAGAAAAACAAATGGCTGTTGTGCATTTGGTTTGGAGTTTCCATAAAGGGTGACTCTCTTTGTATTAGAACTAGTTAATACATAATGTATTTGAATTTTACATGGTATTAGAGGTGTCATTTCTGGTCATTCTAGAAGAGTAGGTTCTCTCACGGCCGCGTGTGAATTACACGCGCCACATTCAACAGCCAGGTGTGAGCCACACACATCAATGACCGTCTGCCCAATTTCTCGTGCTCGAATGGTTTCCTATTTCACACCGTCATTTGTGATGTAGTTGTTTGCTTTGTATCGTCGTCCTACGAGGTAGTTATTATTTTGCATCGTTGTAATGCGGCATAGTTGCTTGAAACATTTAGTGATATATCTTAAAAGCCATCCAACCGTGCACACCTGAGGTACACACGCAACCGCTTCGGCCACACGCCAATGACTTCTTTGACTAGTGCTCTTGCCTTCTTTTTGCTAATCTAATAGTCACGGTGTTGGGTGTTTTATTGGTTTTTCCTAGAGTGAAGATGAATTTTGGTTTGGAGAATTTTCTCGAGATCACTTGTTTCACTTAACATCCCTTTTGATTTTAATTTGGCAGTGAGATATTTGAGTTTGGAGGTTATTTGGTTTTGATTGGATTTGATTTGGTGATAAATGTTGAAGAAAAAGTCTATTGTTGGAGGATGTGGTTAAAATCACTATTTTAAGGTTTTGGTGATTTATCCTAAAATCACCTCTACTACTCTTCAAAGTTTTGGTTGTGATTCGTGTGTGAGGTGTTACCCACGTTTGTAGCACTTTGGTATTGAGGTGTCCTACCCAAGTTTGTAGTGTTTTGGTGTTGAGGTGTGCTACTCGAGTGTGTAGCGTTGGTCTACCCCGGTGTGCAGCTAACTTTTGTGGATTAATCTACCCCAGCCAACTTTGGTTGTGACTTGTGTGTGAGGTGTGTTACCCACGTTTGTAGCACTTTGGTGTTAAGGTGTTCTACCCAAGTTTGTAGTGTTTTGATGTTGAGGTGTGCTACCCGAGTGCGTAGCGTTGGTTTACCCCAGTGTGCAGCGAACTTCTGTGGATTAATCTACCCCGGTGTGCAGCCAACTTCTCTAGATTAATTTTCCCAAGTGTGCAGTCAAGGTTTCATTCTACCAATGCCCGAGTTTGCATCTGTCAAGTTCCATTCTAGCGATGGCAAGTGTGCATCTGTCAAGCGTGTGACCTTTGAAAAAAATTCTAACTGCCCAATAGTGTAATGCAACCATTGCTTCTACTGATTATCTCCTCTATTACTTCATGTTTCATAAGCAAAACTTGTGTTGTCAGACTTGTACGTGAAGGTCTTAGAAGTACTTCCTAATTCTAGTATTTTATTTGATAATTTCTTATTCTAAGTATTTTTTTTATTCCTATTAGTATAACTTTGCTCCCTATATCAAGGGTGCCTCAATGTATTAGAATAAGTTAGTTTATCAAGAAAGTATTTAAATTTTACACATAAAATAGAAAATGATAATAATGTCTTCCATTGATAAAAATAAGAAAATAATTTTGCTTCATGCAATAGATAGTGGAGTTGAAAAAAAAATCGTCATCAAATGCACTGTTAAGTTTCCCAATTATATACGTGTCATACAAATGAAGACCAATTAAATTCCAATATCTATCAAGAATGCTTCAGTGGATTTACATCTTCATATACAGCACGATACCTAATTTTATAGCACCTTGAACGAATAAAACAAACTTAATAAAGTAATCACCTCTCCATCTTCTGTTAATGCAGTTGAGTGCCATCCTCCAGCAGCAATATCAACCTACACATGTATCAATGAAAATCCAATTAGACCATCAAATTCTTAGATAGGAAAGAGCATGAAATTATAAGATTTATCTGCCTATTTCAATAGGCATATTATTTGCACAAATGAAGACATGGCATGATACACCTGAGAAGTCCAAGAACACATGCAGACCACAAATGCACGTGGCCAAATAAGTACCACATGATTCAATGTAAGTAACAGCACAATTCTACATTAAGCTCTGTCTCAGAAACCCCTTTTAAACCATACAAAATATACACTACTGAGCAATAATTTGTATACAAGATGCTTATTGGATAGCCATAATATGTAAACGCGTGATACCCCTATCAGCTTTAAAGATGATCTGGAGGCAATTCAAACAGTCACTGCCATGTGAGGAATAGGAATTATATAAAAAAGTAACAAGAGAGAGATAACGCAACACAAACCAAGATAAGATTAGAAAGCCCTTGGACAGGAATGGGTTGAGATCTCGGTTGCGTATCCCCGGTTCCAAGTTGCCCATATTCATTATTTCCCCAAGCCCATAACTGCCCATCCTCCTGAAGAGCCAAATTATGAAATGCTCCAACTGCAATTAGCCTCACCTTCTCAAGACCTTGTACTCGCACAGGAGTAGAAATCTGTTTTCTGTAAAAAATACACAACAGTAAAGAAAGGATCAGTAAACAAAACAAAAGTACAATTCACTAGTGTGTTTACCAAGCTCATGCAATAACGAATTATGAAACAATTCTTTCATAGCATATCTAACGAGACTGTACATGTCACCAGGAGGCCATGGCTGACCCCATGTCCATACATCTCCTTCCTGTGTAAGTACAACAGAGTGAGTACCACCAGCAGCTACCTACACAAAACAAAATGAGAAAGGAAGTGTTAACCTTTAGGAAACCACGACTCTAAATATGGATGGGCCAATATGCAGATATAAAGTGGAAAAGTGCTCGTTCAAATACAATGAAGCACAAGAGTGATATTATAGTTCCAAGTGAAGCACATGTAATGAAGCATGGTTCAATTTGCTTGATCACACTTTTCTAATCTTTTGCAGCCAACAAAAAAACAATCAGTGAATTGGCAATTATGACATATTATGTTAAGCACAATCAACAAGTATTCTGTTATTGCACTCTTCAATTTCTTGAAAAGAACGCTTCAGTATGAACTAAAATACAGGAGAAAGCCTGTCAAGAAGGCCAAAGTTGTGAACATCATAATGAAATAATAGCTTCTGTTGTTATTTAAAAGAAAAAGACATTTCCAAGCTTCCTTAAAAGGGGGTAGTGAATGCATACAAAAGGTTCAAATAGCTATGCTTAAATAGGTTTTACATTGATACATAATTGACAGATTAGGAAATAAGGCTTGAAAGGGAAACACTGAGATGGAAAAGACAGGAATACAGAGGAGAGATTAAATATATGTGTCAGATTATTCCACCCAAAGAGGGTGACACTGCATAGTAATCACAATACAAGATGGGTAAGCCATACAGAAGGACCTACACCATGACAAGTCGATGACAAAGTCTTAATGCACAAAAGAAGGTAAAATGGATTTGTGAATAATGGGAAGGACATTCCGGCATTGGGCTAAGGAGTTTTGCAACATTCCAGTCCTTACAGATTGACATATTTGGATGAACTCTATCATTACATCTGGGAAATGTTCTTTGGTTGGTACATAAGGATTGGTGTTAAGGGTAATTTCGTCATTTACACACATTTTGCACAAAAAATCTAATTTCACAGCCCTTTTTTGCCATTAACAAAGTACATGGCATATTTTTGCAAAAGTGTGATAGTATAGGGCATGTTTTTGCCATTTTCCCTAAATTCATATATGCTTAATATGGTTGTTTTTGTCTAATGCGGCTCAGATCTTTGAGCTTACACCTCTTCAGATTCTAATCTTATTTCATTTGCTTAGAGATCCAGAGAAAAGTTTATATATGTATGACCATGGTACTGTAATGTTTTCATCAGATGTTTACACCACATGGATGGAGAATTAATCTCTAAGCAAATGAAATACGATTAGAATCTGAAGAGGTGTAAGCTGAAAGATCTGAGCCGCATTAGACAAAAACAACCATATTAAGCATACATGAATTTATGGAAGTGGTAAGTACCCTAGAGTTAATGAAATCGTGTACGTTTGGCAATAACCAATTAAATGATCCACAAAAGTGGAAGCAAACCCAAGAAATGGACTGTGCGTCTAAAATTGATCATGTGTTGGAATCTCGGATGATATAGAACTCAGATAATTTGCTTTCCATTTTCATTTCCTTACTAGTAGTAAGTACATACCTTTAACTTAACCTAGATAATATGTTCATTACAAAACATGTTTTGGTTACTTGGTAGATTTGCAATCCACATGGCCTGTTAGTCTTCTAAGACACGTCTACCTTTACATCTAACGAATCCCAAGCAAGAATTGTTATGGATATGGTAACAAATGATTTCAACAAGTTTTGTAGTTCTTTTCTTTAATGTAACTTTGAGATAAGAATCAAGCAATGCTTAAGTGTACACGCAACAACCTCCATTACATGCAGCAACCATACAACATAACAATCCAGCATCACACAGGCAAATTTGAAACATACAAAAGATGAACATGAGGAAATCTTTCTAAAAACGAATTTTTAATATCAACCTTTCAAGTAAACGATTAGGCATCAATACACAAGTCAATGTCAATGACATAAGAATAACTAACAACGAGCATACATTCCAAGACAAGGAACTTAGGATATTGATGTCCAATATTAATGAAGATGAGGAAACTTTTTAGTAATGTAGTTTCTCATGGCTTATTTAGCTTTCAGAAAATGAAAATAGAAGCTGCTAGTTTTTCAGTCGCAAGCCATACTAGTAAGTTCATGTTTTTTAATCACCATTCACCAGTGTGCAAATTGTTATGGAATGCTTCTTCTGGCCGAATTTCATTTCATTTTCAGAATATAAGGTTTAATTTCACAGTTGGGGAGTTACGCATAAAGGTGTGATGATATTTGTAACAGCTATGTGAATCATTTATCACTCAAGAATAAGATAAATGGCTGTTCTGTAGTCATTTTTATTTTAAAAGTACATTCTATTTGAAATGATACCCAATATATAGATTCACGAGAAAGGAAAGCATCTCTTAATACAGCATATATAAATTACCTGACGAACTACAAGCTTTTGTGCACAACGCTGAGGAATAACAATATCCCTCCTCAAAGGCCTACCAGTGTCATCTTTTCTTTCAGGTTCTTCACCACACTGCCCATACTCATTCCCACCTGCACCAAACATAACAGCCTATGTAAGTGTTGCACCACTAACACAATGCAATTACACATACTCCATTGTTGTCTAAATGAATAAAGCACATTCTTTTGTCCCAAAATGAGTGTCTCGTTGCCCTTTTGCAAGAAACTAAAATGACTATGATTAGTGGTTGACTTTCCCCACGTCATAATGGGCTCTCATGCGCTAAATCATTCAAGTGATTTGAATTAACTCCAACAAAGAATATTATTGGTTATTTAAATATAATTAATTTCCTAAAAATAGAAAGTTGATACACCTATGAGAACTAAACTTAGTAACTCATTTTGGAACTAAAAGAGTACAAGAAATGGTAATTTATATTCTCATCTTTTAATACAATCATATAAATCCAAACTCCGGGATAAATTTTATCCTCATTCCAATTCCCAATGGTTTGTTTGTATAAAAATCAAACTTGATTCTAAGTTGAAAAAAAGTAACGATCATTCAATAGTCAGCTTCTTCTACACACATACATAATAATAGGGGAGAATAATTTACCCCAGGCATAAGCTCGGCCTTGATCGTCCACAGCCAAACAATGCCACCCACCAATAGCAGCCTAAGATGAGGAACACACAAATTCAACAAAATTAACTGATAAGAAACATTATTTCACTGATAGAGAGTACAATATTAAAAAATCACCTTAACAATTTTGGCATTGGCCAGAGCCTTGACCTGACTAGGTATGTTCTCAGTTTTGGTTTCTGGTGGGTGACCCAAACTACCCCTCTGGTTCCACCCCCAAGTGAAGAGCTTACAGCCCATTCAAATCACACCCAAAGGAACAAACCAAGTATCAATACAGAAACCCATACATATAGACATGCACATATAAGCATATAGTGTATAGATACCGTGCCGTTTTCGCAGATAGCTAGAGAGTTGCGGCTGCCGGCAACGACAGAGCGGACCTTTTGGGACTCGAGAGCCTTGACGACACAGACCCAATCTCTCTCTTCATTGCTCCCGATTCCAAGCTGGCCATCTTCTCCCGAGCCCCTGAAAAGAGCACGAGAGGTAAGAGTAAACAGAAACAGTGCAGAGTACAATGAAGTGAGATTCGTAACACCGACCAGGCGATAATAGCGGAACTGGATGCCATGGAAGCGACTGCGATTGAGCTTGACACCAGAGAGAGAGAGAGAGAGAGAGAGAGAGATAAGGGGGACAATGGAGTGGGTGGGTGGCTGTATTCGGTTTGATTGAGATTTATTACATTTTTTTATACACGCTGCTGTGTTAGTGCGGCAAGTTGGGGATGGATTGGTGCTATTCCTATTCGGATTCCCGGATGCACCCTAACATAACTCCAACCCAAGTGTACAGCTCCCGGGATGTGTAGGTGTTGGGGTTCGGAGGGTTCAAAATCAATGTTACGCAGCGGATAAAATAATATTAATTACCCCGAACCCCCCTCAGGATCGATGTATGCCAAGATATCATGTTTCTAGCCCCGAAAACCCGAGAAAAGTGATTATACCTTAATTGTTGAACCGGATCAGCTAAGTGGAAATCTCGAATCGGTTTTTCC
>JAYMTQ010002094.1:0-12074 GCA_036897385.1 Geranium incanum
TGGGCTTGGGAAGTGAGGCCATAATCTTATTTGAACCAAAGCCCATTGAAAAATCAGCATCTGCCCAAGGAAAGGAGAGGAGCTTTCAATTCCCTGAATTAGACTGAAAATACGTATAAATAAAACAATTTTTTTATCAGCAAGATAAAGAATTGTTACCTAGTTTCAAAAAAAACATAAATTGTTACCTTACCACAAGACTTAATCAGTTAGTCATATAATTAATGTTAACTTAGCCCTTTGTCTCTAATCTCTATTGGTTAATTCAACCTCAACTTGGGATACACTCTTCTCTACAGCCATCCACCACTTCTCATCATCAGCTTTATCATCCTGAAATGTGACCAGATTTTTAGATGTATAAACAAGTTGAAGCCATATAGTTTCCAAACTTCAGGCAAGAGATAGATTAATTGAGATACTAACCATGGCACTGAAGTTTTGCATACTTTCAATACTGCTGGCAACTCTTACAGCCTCAAGCCACCACGAGTCTGTGATGCTTTCTGTTGGAATATGTTCCACGTCATTTTTCATACATTGATTATCTGTTGGCTGCCCATAATGTACTGAGTTTGATTGAGTGAACACATTAGGCATTGCCTCAATTGGGATTTGACGCAAAGGAGATCGGTAACCTGATGTCATTAACAACTTCAGTCTAAACACTTATGCTATTAACTGTTTAAAGTAGCAATTTGTTATGTACCGCTGCAGTCAGGATCATAACATTTCTGGTAATAACCTTCCCTTCTCAGGTCAACAACATACATCACTACACCGGTAAAACACATAAATGAATTAGAATTAGTCGTCTTCTGATAAAAAACAAATAATCAAATTAGTTTATAAATGAATAAACAAACAAAGAAGCAAATAATAGTAGGGAAAAACATGTAGCGTGACTGAAAAGGCAATTAACCAAAGGTCGTGAGTCGGTGGGTGAAGTGCGCCCAACTAGCGCCTAGAAATTTTTAGAATACTCAATTTTCAAGAACATTAAAGAGAGGTAAACTGGTGTGAATAGAGAGTTAACTTGTTATTGACCTGAAAAGTTGATTTGCATAACCATTGTCCTGGAAATTTTTTTTGTGGTTTGTAGAGGATATCAATAGACTCATAAATTTTTTTCTGTGAAAAGACTCCTAATGTTGTAGAGATATTTTAGGGATAATTACACCTTACCCCACCTAACTATACGTCATTTTCACATTGGTACACCTAATTGAATATTTTTTCTCTACCAATGCCCTAACTAATTTTAACTCTTACTCCATCGGTTTTTGCTGATTTTCGTTTGTGTACAAGTCAAAAGAGAAAAATGCTCTTATTTCTTTTTCAATTTTAAAAAATGTGTCCTTACACAGCGAAATTGATCTTCCCCATCTCTTCTTCCCAACAATTCTGATTAGCCAAAAAATGACTCTTCCTTTCTATTTTCTATCTCTCACTTCCCTTGGTCCTTCTATCCTCTCTCTCCAATCTTCTGGTGCCATTGAGGTTTCAAACAAAATTGGGATTAAGAAGTATGTCCTTTGTGTTGAGAATCTTGAGTGATGATTATGGGAGCAGAGAGGATGTTTAATAATTTTAGAAACTTTGATTCATTAATTATGAGTGCTCAATTTAATAGTATAGGTGAAATTACAAATATCAATTTAATTAGCCACAACAACCAAAACTAAACATCCATTTTCGAAATTCTTAATCTTCTTCAGAAATGCAAAACCTCAACTCATGATCTCAATCCTCAAAAGAGTTTTGCTTCCTCTCTTAACATCTAAGCTCATCGAATCTTTTGTAACTCTCACAGACTCGCCGCCATAGCCCAACAGCTCCATCTCTACAAGCCTCCCTTCTCTTCAACGACGTTGAGGAGCAACGCATCGAAAATCTCCATGGCAGATCTGTACACTGCAAGATTCTTCCACCGAAGAGTATGATCAATACCAGTGTGCCGCCTATTAGGAATTCCACATGTGAGTCCAAGTTTCACATTAAAATATTACACCCTAGGCCTGATAAACTAGTCTTTTGAATTAGATGTCGGTTTTAATGTGTATGTGGGTAGGGGTGGACACTTTTTACCCAAAAACAAATTCGAACCGGGATCCAAACCGAATCAAAACCGAAAAACCAAAAACCGTGGGTATTGGATAGGATTTGGGTCTTAAAATTGATAACCGAATCATTTTGGTTCGGTTCCAGTTCTAAGAGTGAAGAACTGCCGATTAACCGATTCAAGAGGCTTTAATTAGTAATTTTTTTATTTTTGATTAAATATTTTTACCTACAAGTTGGTTTAATTGTGTATAATTTTGCCCATAAATTAAAAAATTTATAAATATCACATTAATTTGGGTCTAATATGATAGAACAGGGAAATTAAACTGGAGAATCGGACTCAATCTCTCAATTAATCATTTAATTCGGTCTAACTGGACAAAACCAGGAACCGAGTCAGAGAACGGACCTTGAACCGGACCGTTTATCACATATTGGGTCCTATTTTGGATCTCTAAAATAAAGAACCGTGCCCAACCTGTGTGATCCTCCTTGATAAGACCCAGTTCTTCCCAACAAGTAGTATCAGAGTTTAAATTTGACGAATCTCATCAGGTCGGCGGGCCAATGAATATCATGGTAGATCAAGTCAGGTGGCCATTAAGAACTTAAACCATGATTGATCATGCTAAGATTGGCTGATGGGTCAGCGAGTGAGCATGCAAGGCGACTTGGTCTTAGGAGTGTGAGCAACCTGATCTAATAGAGCTCAATGTGGAGGGGGAGATTGTTAGGAACTGCACATTTGAGTGTAGGTCTCACATTGGAAAAGTACGGGGTGTAAGGAGTTTATATATATGTTAGACCCTAAACCTGATAAGTTAGTTTTTGGGTCAGGCTTGGGATTTAATGTGTATGTGGGCTATCCTTATGGCGTGCTCCAGCTTGGTAAAACCCGGTTCTCTCCAACATCGTCATATTTTTTTTCTCATATCTGGTTTGTCTGTCTTCCTCAATAGTGCTTAGCGAGTCCAACTTTGGATTTAGGATTTCAACTTAATTGCATCAGGGTTGTTCTTGTTGATTTCAATTTATGGGATTTATGGTTGTTCATGAAAATCAAAATGAAGAAATTTCATTCTTGTTGTTGTTTAGTGAAGAAATCAAACTTGGATAGTAGAAATTGAACCTCAAAAAGAGAATGGAAGAGAGAGTAGAAATTGAACCAGATATGAAGAAGAGAATGGAAGAGAAAGAGAGGAGTAGAAATTGAACTAGAGATGAATAAGAGAATGGAAGAGAGAAAGAGGGGTGTTCGTCTTTTCTTAAATTTCAATCACGTGTAGGGCACATGCTATTTTTTTTTTTATCGACAAGAAATTAAATTGACATCAAGGGGTAAAGTACAAATGTGCCTGAGGGAAAAGAAAAATTATAAGAAAAAATAGGAAAAAAAAAACCTTAGAGAACCGGTCCAACTAGTTGAACCAGCTGAAATTGGAAAGTCAATTGAGCCAGCATAATGTGGTCCAGCAAGGTCAATCTTTGTCCGACCACCATCAATCTTACTAGGAGAGATGGCGTAGAAGAGACGCCGACGCTCTCGCTTGGGAAAATGCCAGGCACCAAACATCCAAACATGGTCGCTCGACCGGAAACGTCGTCGGAAAAGCCAAACGACGCCGGGAAAGGAGCGATACCCGCACCACTGCCTCCACATCTCGACTCCAGCAGGGCACATGTTGTGTTTTAACACATTTTTGATGAAAAACTAACGGTGTGTGAATTAAAATTAGTTAGGTACCACCAGAGAATTTTTTAGTTAGGCGTAACAATGTGAAAATGGTGTATAATTAATTGTTGTAATGTTACGTGCATGGGCCAGCAGGAGCAAACTTAATTCAAGCCTGTTAGTTAAGGATTTAGTTGTTAAGCGGTGACATGGGGTTTGAACTATTCAAATAAGATCTGGTATAATCTTGTAAGTAGTTAGAACTAATCCCATAAATACCTCCTATGCACAGCATACAAATCATGTAATATGAAATATGAGTTTGACATGGTATTAGAGGTGTGTGTGGTAGTATATTTGTGTTTGATTTATTTATTTTCCCATTTTTGGGTTTCGTTCAACAGTGGGTTTGTTGATTTAAACAGTGGGTTGGGTTTCAACAGTGTCAGTACCAGCAAAACTATAGTGTGATAATCAAGCTGCGCTCCATATTGCTTCTAATCCCGAGTTTCATGAACGAACTAAGCATATCGAGATCGACTGTCACTTTGTACGAGAAAATTTTCAACAAAATCTAATTTCTACTGAGTATATTAAGACTGGAGAACATGTGGGAGATCTTTTCGCCAAGGCATTGACGGGCACTAAGATCAATTATCTATGTATCAAGTTGAGCATGATTAACATCTATACCAAGATAAGGATTTAGTTGTTAAGATGGTGATATGGGGTTTGAACTATTCAAATAGAATCTTGTACGTAGTTAGAACTAATCCTATAAATACCTCCTATGTACAGCATACAAATCATGGAATATGAAATATGAGTTTCATGAAGCCCATTGACAAATCTAAAGTCATCCTAATTTTAGAATAATTTAGTTAGGCCTTTTCTCATTTCCTTCCTTGTAGGAGTGATATACTCCCCATTAGTTTCCCATAATCTGCTATTCTTAGTTTGGAAGTCCAGTACTTATAGCATGCAAGTAAAGGAATAATAGATCAGAATTTACAGCAACATAGCAGTGTAGTGTTAATCTAGAAGTTGGTTAGTTGTAGGCTACATAGTCAGCATTGAGAAGACAAAGAAGTCTTGGCTCAGCTTGTACCGGAGCAAGACTTTGTTGTGCAAAGGCAAAGGCCCGTGACACGATCACAGACAGAGGAACATAACAAGTAAAGTGAAATTATCCCGATATTTTATGATGACTGTTGGAAGTATCCCATATGAAAAGCATGGATTGGAGACCACTTCCACTTAGGAGCTTAAGCTTGTAGGATAAGGTGAAGCTCAAGTGGTAACTGAACTGGTTCACCTTACTTAAACATGTGAAGGGATCGTTGATGTATCCGACTTAATTAAAGTTACAGATGCATTACCTCATGCTTATCACTGAAGACTATATGTGCTTATTTAATGAGAAAACTAGTTTGATTTTATCAGCAAAACCAATTTGTTGTAATAGCTAAAAACAACTAGATTTACCATGATTGCTTTTATGCTGTCTACCAATTCGCTCGCAATATCGGTTTCTTGACATGCTGTATACCATCAATCCATATTCTGAGAACCAGTACCAGCTCCGAATTTTACCTAAAATTGCAGTCAATTGTAATCAAGATCAGAGTGGAAGAATATAGGCAATTTCATGACACAAAATAATAATGTGAAATAAAAAAATATTTGAGTAAGAACACGGATGTTAGGCCCAATTCTTTTTTTCAAATTACAATCAAGGGTCAACGCAAGTATTTGGACTGAGATTATAATTGCTGGCACATTAATCTCACATGTAATGTAGATACTGCTGGCTAAGTTTCATATTCCTGTCAAATCACTTAAGCTAGATCACAGACAACTCACATAATGTGCGAGTGTGTCAAGTCTGCTACCAGTACTGAAGGGTAGGGCTCAAGTGCATTGTTTGATTACACCCGCAACTTTAACTCAAGCAATTACATAACAGCAAGAGAATAATCATAATTGTGCAGATTATTATGCTTTATAGTTTATAGCATTCACTAATCCCAAAACCATAATGCAATGAATATCTCCAAAATCAAGCTGTTGAAATTACCTGATACACTTCCAATAGTGGCTATGGATTCCACAAAAGCATCTAAAGTTGGGAATGGTGATTTCCCCATAAAGTATGTTCTTGAAACATCAAATTCTTGATGGCCACTATTATGTGTCCCAATATAATGATTTTCCTGCATTAGAATTTTTTTGTAGTTGTACTGATCAGTTACTAGTTGAGTTCAAAAGGATGGTACCTTTTCTACCCAGCAATAATAAACCACACTCTAAAACATGCTTTTAGAGGAACATATTGAAGCACTGCAGGTCAAACTACCTCGGTGTCAAAGTGCAGGGTCTTCACACACTCTAAATCCATTTTGCAAATAAGAAGCTTCTCACAGTCATCATCCATTTTGCAGATCAAGGAAGCCATGAACATTTCCTCTTCACTCTGTCGTGTCATACCAAATCATAAATCATACAATTTGGACATAAACAGAACCACAGAGAAGGGTAAAGTAATAACAAATTACTCAGTTATAGTCAATCATATAAACATGAAAGACATTGCTGCCTTTTGTCTATGAGTACTAAGATAGCATTCTCTTCTTGAAAGTTGAAAGGTTACATGAGTCAACAGTAGATCTGCAGTTTATATTTGTCAACGGTAAACCTTTGATTATCTAAAACTTAAGAACTAAGCATTTAAAGGATCATTGGATGCAGAACTTTTGGAAATAAAAAAGAGAACTGATCGAAGAATTGTTATATTGAATTACTCTTATGATTTTAACAAGTTGTTTGGCACATCATTTGAAGGTTCATTAGATGAAGAATAGCTTGGAAATGAAGAAGAAAAAAAGTAAACTGGTCATCAAGTTCTTTTAGTTAATTACTCTAATGATATTAATAAGTTGTTTAGCACCAACATAAGTTGGGCCAAGTAGTAAGGACCTCACTTCTGCATTTGCGAGGTCTTGAGTTAAAACCTTGGTACATACAATAGGTCACTATTTAAATAAAATAACTTCAACAAAACAATTATAGGTAGAAAAAAATAAAAGATGACAGCATGGGAAATTAATCAAATTATCATTAATGGGAAAGAAATGTACCATACCATGTCCTTGCATTTGAACCGCCCACTAGGTAGAAGCACAAAATTCTTCCCTGCTTTAGATGACAGAGCTAAACGAAAGCAACGATTCCTACTATATACAGCAGTATCCACAAATAATTTGCTTGGGGATTCAGCAGAACTCGCATCCTTCACAAACAACTTTTCAAGTCTTTCGTTTGTCTCCCTTGTCCTTCTAATACGCGAACATATCTGATAATAGATCAATGAGTGATAACAGTTGGTAATAAATTGTTAGTAGCAGCAACACCAATGAACATTCATAAAGTTTGATAACTTCATATTCCATAAATAACCGCTTTCATAAGAAGCAAATTAATGTGGCATATCCAACCATCAATGTATAAGTGAACTGTGGTCCAGTGGATAAGGTTCCTGATATTGTGGAGAGGATCGTTTACGTATACAGTTATACATGAAAATAATTAAATACTGTTCTCAGGCGTACCTCTGCGACAAATGCCCCAGCATGTGAATTGTCCTTAAATGCAGTCTTTGGTATGCGAATGATTAAATGGCGAGAGGATTTTTCTGCATCAATGAATAATACGGTTAATTAAGAAAACAACTTTTTGTATAAAATCATATGCTACAGATAAAAGCTTTCGTGGTAGAATTATAAAATCCACGATTCATCTCTAAGGCATATGCCTATCAGACTATTTAGATTTCAGATTCTAATGGATATTTACAGACTTGATCTCTTTTCGTCTACAAAATCATACAATTCAGATGTCCAAGCATTGTTTTGGGTTTGAAAAAAAAACAATCAAATGCAATAACAGGCCTAATTATGACTTACTCGTACATACTTAAATTATCATGCCAATAAGGAAGAAGAATATGAAGGAAGACAAATAAAGGCAGAAACTACAACAAAATCAGTTATCGAGTATGAATTTCCTGAGATTCAGAAAGTACACTAATGTGCAAGGACATAACATGTAAGAGTTATTTAAACGAGGACTGCAGATCATAGACCTGATAGAAAACAAACCTGCAGTCGAAGAATCAAGTTCCACTATCCATTCCTGGCTTCCTTGAATACAATATTTCTCAAGTAGGGCATCCATTATGACAGATATCAAGAGATCAACCATTTCATCAACATTTTTCTCTGCATTGTATTTCTTACTGAACTCCAAATCAAAATAAAGATGGCACGGTAAACCCTGAAAGCAGCACACAATCAAATTGTTGAATATGATATGAGTAAGCGGTCAAACCATCGAATAATCACTTAAGAAATACACATGAACCAGCAGCCTGGTTTGGAAACGTCTTGCCCTTTTGTTGAGATCACATCCAACCAGATATAAAGGAAGGCCAAGGTGATAATTAGAGAATGTAGGACATCTACAGCTCCTACTATTTTACGACTGTACGTTGCTAAGGCTCTCTCTCACCTCTTGAATCACTTCATAATGGTGACGAAATTTAGATTCCATATCTCTGTACCTGAAATATAAGTGTACAGTAAGTTACAATATTCCATCGGGTATATGTGATTAGGGCTGGTTTACAAGGAAAAAGAAAGGGCAACCTTCGCCAAAACTCCTCATAAGTGGAAACAAGAAACCTTCTTTGTCCTTTGATGTGATCTTGATAACTAAAAACACAAACACCTCCATGCTCTTTCGCGAACTTCATTGCATCATCCTGTCGCGGGAATGTAGCCCATACTTGTTTCCTGAATAATAAATTATTGTTACGATTTTGTTTGGTTTAGAAGAAAAGGCTTAAGCAGAGATGACAACATACCTTAGGTTGTCTTTATTTTGTTGAGCAATATCAATTCGTATTTCATTTAACAGCCGCAACAGACTGGATGGTCTTTTGGGGGGGACACCATGCGGAGACCCGTAAAATACAACAGGAGAGATTTGTTTACCGCAAACAAACTTCCTTGGCATTTTACAAAACTAAGAGATTATGAATTGACAAATATTAAATGACACTGAGTCAAAGTATAGTCGCAAGTAACAATCTTCTTCCACCATTTAACAGAATATTGAACACAAACAAAATGGGGCAGAGAGTATATACTTTATCTGTGCTAAGATGGCGTCCTTGAGGTGACATAGTGATAGTGGTAGAGACTCTTTTTTGCGCTGAAACGGAGCTATCACTTAACCCAGCTTGCCTTAATTTGCTTTTCCTTCTTTTCCTTTCTCTCAGAGCCGATTCTGGAATTAAACATCATTATTAACAAAACTTAAACAAAAATTAAATCATCAACTTCCCTCACTCAACCATTACTAGTTCAACAAGCAGTAACACTGCAAAAAAACTCCAACTCCCATTCAATGAAAAATTAGGGGAATTACAAAATAACATAGAAATCATGAACCAGTCAACTAGGGCAATTGATTTTTGCGAAATACATAACACGCATGAGAATATATTGATGGAAAATCTGAAAAGCGGATTGAAAAGGAGAATAAAATTGTATTTTGAGATTGATTTTCCGAGCGACCAAACAGAGTGAGAAGGAAGGGAAAAAAACATACGAGGAGGAGAGACTCCACATTTAAAGCATTCAAACAATCGATCGACGTCGTCCATGGATTGGGAGTTTCCTCTACTTCCTCTGGTTTACATATAAATTTATACCAAACTAACATCCAGCGGGAATTTGATGTGGTTTCCCCGAATTTTGCTTTTTAAAATTTGTTCCCGAGAAAACGGGATTTTTTTCAAAAAAATTTAAATAAATAAGTTATTTAGAAAATTGAGTTATTATTTTCAAAAGGAAAAATTCCTCGTAACTATCAGGTAGGATATAAGTTTTTCACTTAACAACCTCAAAAGATAAAATTGTCTTGTAAACATCCTAAACTTGCCTAACATGACAATTCAGTCTGACGGTGTTAACTTTTGGTCACATGACCAGCACGTGGGTGTACCTTTTTGTCAAAATGCCAAAAATACCCCTCTTTGTCTTCTTTCTTCACCTCCTTTGTCTTCTCCATCCTCCTGGAGATCCCAACCAACCCCGATCTCGTCCTAACCAACTACTCTTCCCCTCCCAACGCCCTCGCCGGCTAATTCTTCGGCCTCTTATCCAACGCCACCATTCCCTCCCAAGCTCCCCTCCTCACCGTCGAGTTCGACACCGGTCAGAACCTCGAGTTAAACGACCTAGATCGAGCAACAGAGCGTTCTGGCTTGGAGCTTCAGCAACACTGGAACGCTTAGAGAGATCAATATTATCAATTTCCCCATTTTCTCGCCAGATTCGTCTTCCACCTCCTTACCCGGCGGCATGGTTGCCGGAATCGCGATTAGATTTGTTGTGTTTCAAGGGGATCTGTGGTAGCGAAGATCCAGTTGGTGATTTGGGATTGTTAATATCAATCAATGAACAAAACCCATCTCAGCAAATTCACGAAAGTGACGGATAGATACTAGAACAATGAGATCGATTGGCCTCGTAAATGTCTCCCTCAAACATCCCTCCAAAAATTGCATATACTCTTAATCTAGTTTGGAGCTCCAATTGTATATTTATGGGTTTGAAATCCTTGGTTCGTTACCTTATTATTCCATCTAGGTGTCAGCTCATCAATCCAATCTGAAAAACCATAATATGCATCCTAAGGTATTTCCTAACCTTGGCTTTTAGAATGCTTTCCTAAATCTCCACACAAGATAAGTGATATTACTTTTCTTACGTAATTAGAAGTAGCTACTTTCTTAAATAGAAACCTATAAACCATCCGAAGTTCAGAGCTTTTGTGACTGAGAGATGGGTGTCTTATTAGGGCATTGTGGGTTGCCCTAACTATAGATTATGGGAAAAACTCAAGCACCTGAGATTTGATCTTGAGACCTGGAAGATTGAGTTGTTCGGTCATGTGGATCACGGGATCTCTATAGTCACGACCAGGATTGAGGAGTTGGATGCCATAGTGGGGGGAGGCTACTGATAGAGGCAGGGGAGGTAGAGAATGGAAGATGCAGGGCTGAGTTAGTTTCTTTGGCCAAGACTCGGGCAGATATCTGGAGGCAGAATTCGAGGATTCAGTGGGCTCTTGAGGGAGACAGGAATACTCGGTACTTTCACATGTGTGCTGTCTTGCGGGGGAGGCATAACTGCATCTCGAGCATGGTGGTTGATGGTTAGGAGCAGTCTCAATCAGAGCCCATTCGGAGGGCAGCACTGGAGCACTTTGCGGCCAGGTTTAGGCCTCATGTTATTTGTAGGCCGACTCTTCCAGAGCCCCATTCAGGACCTTTCCTCTAGGGGCTACTGATAATCTGGAGAGGGGTTCACTGAGGCTAAGATCATCTCGGCGCTAGCATAGTGCAGTGGGGATAAGGCCTCAAGACCAGACGAATTCACTATGAGATTTTTCTGGAGATGTGGGACGTGACAAGAGGTGATGTTCTGGACTTCTTCCATGACTTCCACTCGTTTAGGAGGATTGGGAAGGGACTAAACGCTTTTTTTATATCGTTAATCCCGAAGATTCAGAACTCCAAAAACTTTGCTCATTTCCGGCCTATCAGTCTGATTTCGGCAACGTGTAAGCTTCTGGCTAAGGTGCTATCTATCCGCTTGAGGTTGTTTATGAGCGACCTTATAGGGGAGGAGCAGTCAAGGTTCATCCGGTGGAGGCAGTTGGTTGACGGATTTCTTGTGGCGAACGAGGTGATTGATATGGTTCGCAAGAGATACTCTACAGTTGCAATGTTCAAGATGGATTTCGAGAAAGCTTTTGACAGGGTGGACTATGGGTATTTGTGAAGGATTATGGAGACTATGGGTTTCGGGCCTAAGTGGAGACATTGGATCAGTTGTTGCCTTAGCTCCACTGCCTCAGTCTTGGTCAACGGATCTCCCATGAGTCAATTTGACATTAGGAGAGACGTTAGGTAAGGTTGTCCTCTTTCCCCCTTTTGGTTTATTTTGGTTGCAGAGGGTCTCTATCTCATTTTTCAGAAAGGATAGTCGGACCTACTTTTCAAGGGGATCCAGATAGGTGCAGAGGAGAGAGTCTCGCGCCTGCAGTTTGCTGATGATACGTTGCTCTTTAATGAGGCAGATCCTTCTTAGCTCATCCATCTCAGATTGGTGCTCTAGTACTTTGGGTGGTCATCTGGAATGAGGATCAACTTTGACAAGTCTGTCTTGTTGGGGTTGAATCTGGAAGAGGGTTGTGATCAGTGGTTGGC
>JAYMTQ010002095.1:0-12071 GCA_036897385.1 Geranium incanum
GCGGGTTCGGCCGATTTGGGACGCTATCGATTCTCGGCAGTTCAAGAATGCTCTCAAGCTCGTCGCCACCATGCTCTCCAAATACCCCAATTCTCCTTATGTTCATGTAAGATCAAGCATCAGTTCATAATTTGTTTGATTGATGGATGGATTTTGGATTCGAGTCGGAGTTTGCTAGCTTGGCCTTTTGATTTTTGGTTTGTGAGAGGTTTTGGTGATTTTTTCATCGTTGCATTGGTTGATAGTATTGAATTGAGCATCGTGTTAGTAAAAATGATCTTTTTTTGGGTGTTAAATGTTGTTGAAGTTGTTTAGTTGATTATTTGGGTGATGAAGTCTCAAACTTTGGGTTGTGTGTAGATTGAAGAAAATGTATGTTAGGACCAATTAGTCTATAGGTTGCATGATTTGTATTTTGAGCCTACACAAAGACTTTTAATTCATCATTGCATTGTATGATGAGTTTGCTAGCTTGGCTTTTTTAATTTTTAATTTTTAATTTGTGAGAGGTGATGGTGATTTTTTCATCATTGCATTGCTTGAAAGTACCAAACTGAGCATCGTGTTAGTTGAAATGATATTTTTTGGGGTGTTAAATGTTGATGAAGTTGCTTAGATGTTTATCTGGGTGATGAAGTTTCAAACTTTGGGTTATGTGTGGATTTGCAGAAAATGTGGGTTAGGACCCATTGGTATTTTTAGTCATAACTCATAAATATGGGTTGCATGATTTGTGATTTGAGCCTACACAAAGAAACAGCTGGGAGGTCACATGTGCGTGTTTTGTTCTCCGTAGATGGTTTTGGACATTTGGCAAGTTAAAAGATCACAATGTCGATGGCTTAGTTGTAGGAGAATCTTATCATTGTTTCATTTTCGCGCAGGCACTCAAGGCTCTCATTTTAGAAAGGATGGGAAAATCTGATGAGGCATTATCTGTTTGCTTAAGTTCCAAAGAGCTTTTATATTCCAATGATGTCGTTCTAATGGACGATCTCACTCTCAGCACGTTGCAAATTGTTTTCCAGCGGCTTGATCGCTGTGAGAATATGCTCTGCCGATTCATTTTGTATTTGTTTAATTTCGAATGTTTGTTGGGTACCTTATATTCTTTATTTTTTCAGTGGACTTGGCTACTAGCTGTTATGAGTATGCATGTGGAAAATTCGCAACAAATTTGGAACTAATGATGGGACTCTTCAATTGTTATGTTCGTGAGTACTCATTTGTTAAGCAACAACAGGTTGGTCTAGTTGTGGATTTTGAAGTCCTATAGATTTTGCTGTGACATCGAGACATCTGTTTGGGCATTGGTTATTGGTGAACTAGACTAATCTTTGTTTTACGTTTTCTGACAGACAGCTATAAAAATGTACAAGGGGGTTGGAGAAGAAAGATTCTTGCTATGGGCTGTTTGTAGCATCCAGTTGCAGGTTGGTTCATTCTTTTCATCTCTTTCAATATGACCTATCATCAAATAATGCATGATAGGTCATTCATTTTGTTATATGACAAGACATAATCTTTCCTCACAAAACATTTCATCGTGATGCTAATGTTAGTACTCAACCATGCATGTTTTTGCGAACCCAATACTATATACTTACTACCCCTGAGTATTTAAACACAAAGTCATCTTTTAGTTTTCCTACAAAAGAGGGAACATATATTGGCATGACTGAGTTTTCCTGTTACAAGATTGCTTTATGAACTTTTCTCTTTGAATATCTTATCAGGCTCTATTAAATTGCAAATCAATTGCCCCGTGAAATTGATCTTTGCAGTATTATACACGAGTAGTATTCCATGTGCTTACATTGTAGGGTCTGAACATCTTTTAGGTGTATTGCGGCAGTGGAGGGGAGAAGCTGTTACTCTTGGCTGAAGGTTTACTTAAGAAGCATATTGCCTCTCATAGCTTGCATGAGCCTGAAGGTTCATCTCATTTTTTCTTTCTTGTTTATCATGAAATATCAGGGAAATCAGAACAAATCATTTGTGATAAAACATGCTTGTTTTTTTTACTCAACGGTAAAGCTTTTTTGCAGCTCTTATGG
The DNA here is from genome assembly GCA_036897385.1 of Geranium incanum. NCBI lineage: Eukaryota > Viridiplantae > Streptophyta > Magnoliopsida > Geraniales > Geraniaceae > Geranium > Geranium incanum. Next base: position 2,058 of record JAYMTQ010002095.1, read on the forward strand.
TTTATATTTCCATTCTGGAACAACAAGCTAAATATGGAGATGCTTTGGAAGTTCTCTCTGGGGATTTGGGATCACTTTTAGTGATAGAAGTTGATAAGCTACGGATACAGGTACTTTCTGAAGATTTCTTACTTTTCGAATATCACTTTAAGCACTATTTTATTCTGAGTGGTTAAAGCTAGAGCTTAGCTACTGGCATATTAATTTTAACAAATGAGGTCCTGTGGATGATTTACATTATTATGCATGTTCTACATGAAAGCTTGTGCATTGGGACGAACCTTTCAACACCTTTAGCTGTTGTTGAATGTGTTATTTCTCTCACATCACTTTTTCATCTATGCTTTTTAATGATTTTGCTCAAATTTAATTCCTTACGGACCTTACCAATAATGTACAGCACTTATTTCACTGCATTACTTTCTTATATATTCGTACTATTTGACTTTAAGTTGACAGGGGAGGCTTCTTGCTCGGGCAGGTGACTATGTTGCCGGTGCAGATACATTTCAGAAAATACTAGAATTATGGTAAGCTTGCTGACAATACTAACTATGCGAGTGTAGGTCTCTCAGATTGATTGCAATTTTTAGCATGCTGTTTTGTACTGGTTATCTACATTTTCCTTTTCAAAGCCTTATTCTTCTCCTTTAACTGACAGCCCTGACGACTGGGAGGCTTTCCTGCACTATCTGGGCTGTAAGCTGGAAGATGACAGCTGCTGGTCCAGTGAAGTAGCTAAAGATCCAATACATCTCCCACAATTTGTACACTGCAAGCTTTCACACTTGACGGATGAAGCGGTGAATGCTTTGAACTGTTGAATTTAATTTGCATTAAAATATTTATTATTTTTTGGTCAATTGTTGGTTTTCATGCATTTATGTCAGATTTCTGTAAATAAGTGATGTATATAAACTGGATGTGCAGTTTGAATCTCGTATTTCCGAAGCATTAACCTTCGTACAGAAGTTACAAACTGAGACAAGTAATAATTTTGAGAGAACTCCGTACTTGGCAAATCTTGAAATTGAAAGGAGGAAACATTTATTTGGGAAGGGGGATAATGACAAGTTTATGGAAGCTTTAATGCAATATTTTTTCAGGTATATTCTGATTTTCCTCTCTTCTCCATCAGCTTTTAACCGTGGCAGTTCTTGCTTTGTGAACTTAGAATCATAAGTTGATTAGTATTTAGTTTTAATGCCTATTTCAGGCATATTATTTATCTGTATGTCTACTGTGATGACAGTGTGAAATTCATAATATGTGTTCCTTTTTTCTTTTTTCGATACATTAAAGGTTAGGAGTTAAAACCTTTTCTTTTCCAAACACAGGTTTAGTCACCTATCCTGCTTTACTTCTGATGTTGAAACATTTCTTCAAGTTTTCCCGCAAAATAAAAAGACCGAGTTTCTGGAGAATTCGAAGAACTCTGCATCTCTTTCAATGGTGCCAACTAAAATGCTTGGGAAGTCAATCACGCTTTTCAAGCTTCAAGAATTGATTGGATACACATCTAATATCACTGTGGCTGGTGTGTCTCCAATTCTTCTACATTTGGGTTCCTTTATTGTTTGCATGTTATTGTTGTAGTACCTCTGAATCCTATATAGTTTATTGTAATATACTGGTATTTACTTGATTTTACACCATTAGTTATTTGCCGGTGATAATATTGCTATAGTCCATTCAACCATGTCACTGCTAGTTATAGTAGCTGGTGTGCCATAGTTGTTGTAGTCCCATATAATATAATATTAAATTTATATTTATTTGAGAAGTGTCTTGATTTTCTTTGTTATTGCTTCAGTTATTTTTCATGAAATAAATTTTACATCGAACTTTTACCTATTTAAAAGTTGTTCTTCCACAGAATATGCACGATCTATTTTCTTTAGAACTTGCTTTGATTTATCTCGTCTGTAATGAATTTCATATGAAGCTGTACTGATATAAGAAGCTCTTTTTCCTCAGAACTCGAAGGATTTGCTGTAGAAATGGCAGAGATGTACTGTAAAAACCTTCCGCTTTCGAAGGACTTGGATCCTCAAGAGAGCATGCATGGTGAAGAACTGCTATCGATGGTGGTGAATGTTTTGGTTCAGGTATCATATATGTCATGTTTGGTTTTAAGCCATTATCATTTTTTCTGGGACAGTAGTGTTCTAAAATACAAAATAATTGTTGGCCTTAGTTATTCTGGCGCACTAGGCACATTGGCTACTTTGTGGAGGCAATTATGGTATTGGAGTTCGGTTTGACTATTCGAAGGTCAGGAAATGTTTTTGTTTCCCGAGTACTTTCATTACCGTTAGTATATACTTTGCTTACACATGATATATTTTCATGCAATATTTTAAGAAGATATTTAAATTCACTCTCTTAGTGATTTCAGAATCAAATTGAGATTATAAAGGGATATGCTTTGTGGTGTAAAATGTTTTGATTGCATTGAATTGCCCATTCAGTCACATTCCTTATATTTCAGCTTGTGGATGCTTACTCCATCAATACAAGTATATGGCATGGTTGAGTACATTAGCAGAAGTTTTTTTTACCACCTCTTTGTGGTGTTCATTCAGTTATGTTTTCTTCAGTTATAATCGTCCACTTGACGGATGATAGTTCATTGAGTCATATGGGAGAGAATTGCATCTTGTTCCTTTTTCTTTCTTGAAGGGTAATCCAACAGTTCAGAAGCTTATTCGGTGAACACAGAGTAAAAAATTTCTTTAATGTCTACTTGGTCCTGATTTAAGTCTCATTTGTTTCTAAGCTCAAATTAATTCACAGCTCAAATCTTGGTTGTGAATATTTTTAGTTCCTTATAGAGGTTAGTTTTATCGAGCTATATCATCGCTGGCTAGATTGTGTTGGCTTCTGTCTGTCTATTATTTAGTGTATACATTATGATGGGGAGTTATGGTCATGGAGATGACAATTTTTCTGTGTTTGTGCAGATATGTATGGCAGTACAAGATTCTATTATTGCACTTATATTCTTATTTCGGCACTCTTTCACTAGCCTATGAATGGTAAGTTAGCTAAGTTGCACGTCAATTAATACTGGGGCTTGATTGAGGCCTCACTAGTGTTTTCTATTTGACACATTTTCCTTCCTTTCTTGGGCATATGTAAAATTGTTCACCTCATGTTTTAGGCACAAGTCATTGGATGTAAAGAATATACTGCTGGAAACGGTCACACATCACATATTACCCCAGATGCTGGTTTCTCCCCTTTGGAAAGATTCAAATAGTCTGTTGAAAGATTACCTCAAGTTTATGGATGACCACTTCCGAGAATCGGCAGATCTTACATCCCTAGCATATCGCCATAGAAATTACTCAAAAGTATGCCTGACACATTTGCCGTTTTGATCTCTTATTTGTCAGTTCAATATTGTTTATGCAGTTGAAGTTTGTTGCTCGGTTCTCACTTTCATTAGGAATATATGATTGCCACAATCTTAGGCGGTTATGATTAACAGAGAGATGACATTTACATTCTAGGTCATTGAATTTGTTCAATTCAAAGAAAGGTTGCAGCGCTCGAATCAGTATTTAGTAGCAAGAGTCGAAGCCTCCATTCTACAGTTGAAGCAGAAAGCAAATAACATTGAAGATGAAGAGGTTCTTTTTCCTTCATTTTTTTTCTTAAGCCAACTCCAATTGTTGGCACATACTCTTACGATGCATATGATGATTACTATAATTTTCTTTTTCCCTGTTCTTTTCAGAGCATTCTGGAAACCTTGAAATATGGAACTGATTTTGTCGAGCTGTCAAATGAGATTGGGTCCAAATCTTTGACATTCAATGAGGATTTACAAACTCGTCCATGGTGGACACCTACTCCCGAAAAAAACTATCTTTTAGGTATGTATATGAGATCGCCTTGCCTTTTGATGTTGTTGCCTCTAGTCTTCAGCTCTTAGATGTGACAGCGAAATTATTATGGTTCAATTGTAATGTTTTATTGAACTAAATGGGATTTTGTTTTTGTTTTCAGGTCCGTTTGAAGGAATCTCATACTATCCCAGAGAAAACTTGGTATGCGATTTTTGTTACTGTCATTCTGTTCAGTGTTACAATCAATTATTAGTTTGTAAAATGTAAATAAACTTTTCAGGGAAGCACACATTTTCATTATGAAAATACAATTTTTAGTGAAGTGGAAACTGATTGTGTGTGTTGAAAGTTTTATTCATGTAACTTTTGCTTTGTCTGATTATTGTTCTATGTTTCTGTAAGCAGACAAAAGAAAGGGAAGGGGATGTAAGGAGAGTTATTGAGAGAAAATCCCTTCTTCCTCGCCTAATCTATCTGTCTATCCAGAGTGCTTCAGCATCAATTAAAGCAAATGTCGTATCAAATGGTTCCGTCTCTCCATCCAAGGTCTCCTCGGAACTTAAATGTTTACTTGAGTGTCATGCCAAGTTATTGGGGTTCTCTTTGAATGGCGCAATCGACATTGTTGTCGGGGTTTCTGGTGGCATGAAGTCTTCCGAGGTATGATTCCACTACCTGTCTGGCCCATGCATAATTTTCCTATTCTTCAACTTCTAGCCTTTATCATAATGCCATTATTTTTTGCCCCAGTCTATTATGAGATGCGGCTGTGAAACTAAAAAAATGGGACGATTAAGATTTATATAATCATATCTAATCAATAATTTGGATAAAATTTCTACAAACATATTGCATCTTGACATAGTCGTTTCAGATTGTTTTCCTTTAATTCTTAACGATCATTGGTTGGGCAGGTTTTCGGTTCAGATAAGATTGACTGGATGAACTTCGCCGTGTTCATAAATGCTTGGAATATGAGTTCCCATGAACTCGGGCCACCAGATGGAGATGGATCTAAGCCCGGTTCCATGCTCATAGTGAGTTCTCTGTTGGAAAAACTCATCTCGGAGAAGGTCAAGTCCACGGAGCATCTGATTTGCTCTCCTTCGGCTGACCTTCCAATTTTGGTGCAATTGGTTACAGAATCACTAGCCTGGCAAGGTCTTGTAATCCAGTCTTGTATACGATCATCTCTACCATCTGGTAAGAAAAAGAAGAAAGGCGGGCCAACTGAAAATTCCACCTCTCCATTGCTACACGCAGTGCGGTCTTCGGTCGAATCTCTATGTGGCCTCATAGACACAGTTATGAGATCATTGACAGAACAAATAAGCAGGCCATCAGAAGAAAGTACGGAAACCATCCTCTCCTCTGTACGGATGGAAGGCCATAATGGTGGGCCCGGGCAGGTATTCCAGATTCTGGAAAATTTTAGCTCGTCCGGGAACGACGCGGAACTTGGCGATCGCATTTCCCGAGCACTGGGTTCCTGGTGTGCTGCTGATGTTGCAAGCAAAATCGTCAAGGGGAAGCATACAGTTTTGTTCGAGTTTCTTCAACTATGCGAATCAAAACTGAAATTACTTCAGGGATTGAAGCAACAGATGGCTCAATTCTAAGCAAACACCAGTGACGGTGAAATGTTATCCCCGGCCATGATTTAATTCTAATCTGGCCGCATTAGTCTTCTCTTATCCCGACAATGTCATGCAAGGTGAGGTCCGTGGGATGGCCATTGTTAACTGCAGCTCCATGAGCAATTTTGTCACTTCATTATACCTTGCAGTCGGCTCTACAGATATATGGGTGATTTTGGTATTTTAATCTCTACCCGGTTTGCAACCATTTGAACTCTGTACACAATAAACCCTGAAATTTCGTCTTCTGGTTTGTTTTCAATGTCAACGTTCCCTTTGTATTTTTCCGGATAACAATAATTTGGGAACCGTCCATTCTCTGTTGCTTGAAATGTTACCATGCATTTATACAGAGGATATGTTTGATATAGTAATAATCCAACACAGCTATATATATGGCTTGTAGTTGTTGAAAGCAGGTTTGAGAAATCTTAGTCCTCGTGAAACTTTGTCGTTCTCGAGTCAAGGTAAAAGCCTTTTGGATTATACAGAATCCAAAAACTGATGATATATGTTTTTGTATGCTTGACTTTGATAAACAACAGGAACACGAGAATGCTGCTGATGCGGATTCTGTTGCTGTCGTCTACGGTCAAATTGTAAAGGTAAGATGAATTGTTTTTCGAGCAGATTCATGTTGTGTATATAAAAAATATGATATCGTGTTATGTATGTAGAGGTGGGAAGATTATTTTTTGGTGTGAAATTCACATATATGTGAGGAAAGTCAGTGAAGGCAGGCAACCTAATAGATGAGAAATGGAGGGAGTGTGGTTATGGGTTGCAATCAGTTGTGATCTTGTTGTTGCATAGAGAATTTTGCCAGTAGACCTCTCCAACCTAACCTATGCCAATTAGTCCCTTGATTGATTCATGCTTAAATTAGTGATGATTAGGTAGATTCTTGTGTAGTTATTGCCTATTGGTGACTTTAAGTACAAAGTGAACTGGCTTGTGTTACAAGTCACAGTTTTTTATTCTTATTTTGAGATTTGTCATCTGAGGAGAAAACAAGGTGGTGTGCATAAATATGAACTTTTCAATAGTTAGACTTTGAAGCTGAAATTGGGTTATTTTCATTACTAGTGGATTAAATAAACCTGCACAAAGAAGTTGCATTGGAATGAAATATGGCATGTTGAGTAGGGTGTAAATGAGTTGAATCGAGCTTAATTTTGTTGAAGCACGACTTGGGTTGAAGATAAAGTGTTTGGCTTTATCTCGGCTCACGATCAGGATCAATGGAGCTTATATATTTAAGGTCGAGAACAGCCTGGAAAAAAGATTTGGCTTGGTTATGTTGTTGCTGTATATTTATTAGTGTGAATTGCATAAAGTATCTATGAACTATTCACTTTTTGCTAAAAGTGTCTATTGCAAGAAATAGTTGTGAACATATTTTTTTTGCAAAATGTGTAATTGTCTTGAAATGATGAAAATGACCCTAAAATTAAAAAAAATTTTCCAACTCGAGTTCACTTATTTTTCTTTTTTCCAATTGCTGAGTTGGTCTGACTCTCCCTTTTTATTGTTGTGTTATCAAGCCTCGACAGGTGATATTCGGTTGGAGAAGAGAAAACCAGATGAGCTCTAGTTTGAATTTTTAAATTATAATTTAAAAAGAGTAATTTCAGGATATTTGTCATTTTTTGACTAAATTACACATTTTGCAAAAAATTGTGGAGTCCATTGTTATTTTTTGTGATAAAAAAAATTCACATCCATTTTTTTTCTTTCTTTTTGTAGAAAAATGAATAGTTCACATTTGCATTTTGCATTTTTCCCTATTTATTAAAAATTACATTTTGATTGTATCAAATAAAACATTAAAGAAACCGTCTTGAGGGTCTATAAACACTTAATGCCACTATATGATGGGTTCAAATCGGGCTGAACTTGATTATTTTGAATACTTAATTCATAGAGTTCGAGCGACTTGCTTACTCGTTACTCATGGTAATTCAGCTCGGGGTTGATGTATCAAGATTCAAACCGAAGGCTATGACTTCTATAAAACCGAACCCTCTCACTTTGTCCAGCTAATATTGTAATATAAGAAATGTAGTCAGTTGACTTATTTTGAGCAATACTTTTTTTTTCTACTTATAAAACCGGTCAAAGTGATGACGCAAACAGACAGCTCTTACTTGTAATACCAAACCTTAACTAAAGTTCAACCTCTCCCTAACTGTCCTGTGATCCCTAAAATTATTTCCGTGTAAAGTAAATAATCAAAATCAATTAAAAACTGCAAAGCCTAATTTGAATTTTTTTATATTTTCAAATGTCAGTAAAATCTATTCATAGAATATGTAAAATTTAAATATTTTTTTGGAACAATTACATAAATATACTAAAAAAATTGCTTTACCTCAAAATGATAAATGAAGTTGAGAGTTTATGGAGCAATTGTCTCTAGTGGGTGCACCAAATCCTCTTTATGGTTTACACATTGACTCCAAATCTAATTTGCCATTTACAAATATTAATCTGAAAACAATTCTTTTTTCTGAAAAGAAGAAAACAAAAATAACTAACAAACCCTCTCTCTGTTTCTTTCTCTTTCCCGCTTTATCACAATATAAATAGCTCCTCTCCCATGCCTCTATACCTCACACACCTCTCTTCACCACAGCTCTACATCACAAGTAGAGCCATGGAAGCCCACAGTTCTCTCCTCCTTTGCCTCCTCCTCGCCCTCGTCGCTCTCCTGGCCTCTCTCGCCGATGCAGAAACTCACTACCACAACTTTGTCGTAAGTGCCCGCCTTCTTCATTGTTAAATGTGTGTGAGTGGGTTGAGCTTCTATATGAAAGATATGAATATGTTCACCAGTTTAAATAACAGTCTGTGCCTTCACTTATCAGCTTGAGCTTTTAAGTAGATTGAGTTTCTGACATTATGAATCGGTTTAAATAACAAGTCCGAGTCTCTAATTATCGGCTTCAGCTTTTAGGCGAGTCAGACTTTTGACACCAATTTTTTCCTTTTCTGACGTTATGAATATGAATGGATCAGATTCAAAATGCGCCAGTGAAGAGATTGTGCAGGACCCACAACACGGTCACGGTCAACGGGCAGTTCCCAGGGCCGACACTGAACGTGCGCAACGGGGACTCTCTGGTCATCAAGGTCACCAACAGGGTCCAATACAACATCACCCTCCACTGGTAAAGTCAATAGCTTGTCACGCAAGCAACCTTCACGAAAGTCAAAAATTATAACTGAAACCAGCAGTCTCATGCTTATTACATAACCGTCTCCTGTATGCTTCATTTTTCAGGCACGGACTGTTCCAACTCAGGAACCCGTGGGCCGATGGCCCCGAATACATCACCCAGTGCCCTATCATGCCGGGAGGAACCTACACGTACCGGTACCCCATAACGGCGCAGGAAGGGACATTGTGGTGGCATGCACACAGCAAGTGGCTGAGAGCCACAGTCTATGGAGCTCTCATCATTCGCCCAAAGTTGGGCTCTTCCTATCCCTTCCCAACGCCTAAACGAGAACTCCCAATCCTTCTAGGTACATAATTCAGCCAAATCACAAATATATATTTTTGGTTGTTTCAGATAATTGCGAAAACTGACGGTTAAAAATTACAGTAAGTTATTTAAGTTTTTCATGAGTCATCATCTGACCTACTCATTTTTCAAAATGAAATAATTTCCTGCGACAAAATAGTTTAACAAATATACATGACCTGTTTTTGCAAGTACCTATCTTTTTTTATGTTCTGAGAAAAATACTCATTTCTTGAGTCTTTTGATTGGGAAAAAAAAGGTGAATGGTGGGACAGAAACCCCATGGACGTCCTGAAGCTGGCTCAGTTCACCGGAGCAGCTCCAAATGTGTCTGATGCTTACACCATCAACGGCCAGCCCGGCGACCTCTACCGATGCTCAAGAAAAGGTACAAATCTTTTGCTCAATCCCCTTAATTTAATTTTATCGATATTAATGGCAAAAACTTATCGTATACTATCTGATTTTCGCAAAGAGTCTCCATAGACTTTGTCGATATGAACTATCCATATTCTTGTCATGTAACTTCTATTTTTTTTCTTTCAAAATGGCATAATTATTATTGAATAAAAATAATAAAATAATGTCCTTTACATGTGATTTTTTTCAAATAATTTAAAGGGTATTCTTGTTTTCTCAGGATTAATTTTACAAACATTTTTATTTTTTCAATTCATTGTTGAAGCTTTTTGTTTCATTTCAACTTTGTATTTCATTTTTTCTATAACGTGACTACAGTTTCATTTTCTCAACTAATTACGAAAGATCTTCTCTTCTTTAATATAATCATTTTTTGCTGATAATCTTTTATGGCTAGCGGATGAGTTTTTTTCAATTATCATTTGAATGTATGATCTCTACTATAACATAAAGTTTAAAAAATGCAGAAACAATGAGATTCCAAGTACAAGCCGGCGAGACCGTCCTGTTGAGGGTCGTCAACTCTGCACTCAACCAAGAGCTCTTCTTCTCCGTAGCCAACCACAAGCTCACCGT
>JAYMTQ010002096.1:0-12070 GCA_036897385.1 Geranium incanum
GCTGATCTCTCTCTCTCTCTATATATATATATCATTAGAAAGTTCAATTAATTTTATTAATAATTAGTAATAAAACATTAATAGGGGTTAGGATTGAAGCACAATTTTGTCTTTTTATTGAAAAATCTAACAGAATTGGATGAAGTTTACAAGAGTGAAAAGTTAAAATACTTAGAACATCACACATGCCAAAATGATAGTTAGGTGTACTAAAGTTAAAATGGCAGATATTTAGTAATAAAGTGTCATTATCCATTTTAATTTCAGATTGGGGGTGCAATTATCATTTTACATTACATCAATATTTGATTTTTGTCTAATTTTTTTATGAGGGGCAATTATATGGTTAGTATATACTCACATACTAAAAACTAAGTTAGATACACTTATGTGAAAATAGTTTATACTCATGTACAGTAAAATGTTATTTTTCCAAGAATGAAATGTACTTAACAAAGCAAAATGAACTTGTACTTGCATAAAATGAAATGTGTACTTATATAAATGAGAATTAATTTGTAAAAAATGAAACTTGAAAATATTAAAATTAATTCCGTATTATTCCAAAAATTGAAAATAAAATATAATTAAATGCAATTTTTTGAAAAGATGAAACCCTAACTTAACTTGTATTTTGAGATATTTTATTACGCTTAATTAGCTATTTTAGAATAAAATTTAGTCTAAAAATATCTCAAAATACAAGATAGAGTGTTAAAAAGAGAACAAAATAGTTGTGACAGCAAAATGTGAAAAGACTATAAGTCAAATACAGTAAAAATGTCATTTCACTAATTTAAACCTTTGATACAACACTGATAATTACTATGGTTAAAACAATATTTAGATGATACTATGGACTAACTATAAAAGGTTAATAGTTTAGACAAGACAGAGAAACAATTAAAAATGCATTTTGTGGTAATTCATTAAATCAAATTGTTTATTTAACAATTAACGTGGGATAGCCAAACAAATGGAAAGAAAAAGAGATTTGGCCATGGTCTATCCAGACAATCCTATTAAGAGAACTGAAATGTAATGGACCGGACATTTCGGCAACTTGTCCAAATCATTCAAACACTTTTCAGCATACAAAAAGAATAATAATTCAGTAAAAGGAAATGCAGTTGCATGTACTATTTATTAATACCTATACGTGGCCATTTCATGCCCTTTCTTCAACATTATCAAATCACCATCACTGCCCTCTGTTGATTGATGAAGACATTCATTTAAAATTACCTAACCAATCCTCCACGTTATATATACACGTGACCTCTAACCTAACTTGCTTCTGCTTCTTCATCTCCAGCTCACCAGCCATGATTCAGACCTGCACCTCCAAAACATCTTGAAAACACGTGCCATAAAATTTTAGATCCAATGCTCCAGAAGCAATATACTACATACCCCAATCTCAATCTAATAAATACTAGTGTCAATACAAAATTTGCTTCGCCGCTCAGAAGAATCTACAGACCAGCCATGCCATGATTCAACTACAATTTGTTTGTGGACACTCGGATTACAAATTCCTACTATAAAATGCCAGCTAAACAAATCCCTTTAACTTAATTCAAGATTTTGCATGATGGAAATGATTTTCCATGCAAGCTTCTCATCTGAAACCGACCAAGTGCAGCAAAAAAACGCTGCCTCAGGCATAGGTTGAGGACTATAAGCAATTCTGTAAGGGCACATATCCTTCAAACACGCGGAGATATGGAATGTTTCTACTTGAAGATGTTCCTCAAACTCTTGGATGCTCATCTCGGCAATTGACTCCGAAAGTGCTGCATATAATATGCGGAGCAAAGGGCTTTTGCCAGAAGATTCATTTGCTATCAAAAGATCTGTGTTTTTTGCTTTGTCTAAGTTTCTCACACGTACAGGGCAACAAAACGCAAACAAAACTTCATGCCTTTTCTCTCCTAACATGGGAAGAAGCTCGTCTTGATGTACAACCTTTGCCTTTTTATTTGTCTCCATAACTAAGATCCCTTCATTGACCCTGTCATCGCTTACTTGAAGCCGTGTTATGGCCCTTGTATCCTCAGAATCTGATTTAATGTTATCTCCAGAGCTGCATTTAAAGAACTTGAAGCTTGGATTCAAGGAACTCTGAATAAATGTGTTTGTGACACCTACCTTCGTATAATGCGTTGAAGGTACAGAAACTGTCTCATTATTTGCAGGATCATAACAATTGATTCCCAATTCCGACTGTATTCTTCCTTTGAGAGAAGCCATTCTAGGCTTCTCGCCATGAACAAGTATCACATGCTTCGGGGACAGAAATGTGACAAGATCCATAATTCCCTTGGCATCCGTATGAGGACTGAAAGACAACTGATGAATCTGCAATACATTAAAAAAAACATTCAAGACAATTGTAGGGATCATAACAATTAACAGAGTCACAATATTTCATTAGTTTATAGAGAAGGGGACGACACTAGATTTATTTACTTTGTCATATAAGCATGCAAGGTCCCATACAATATGTCAAGTCCCATTTGATAAATATAGGGAAAATGGCAAAAAATGCTGTTTACTTTCACAAACTGGCAAGAACATACTGTGTACTATCCTAATTGCAAAAATATGCTCTGAACTTCAATTGTTTTTGCAACGTCTATAACAACGTTAATATGAAGGTGTAATGTACAAAATACCCCCACCCTTTTCTGCATAATGACTGATGTACCCCTCCTATCTTGAAATTATATTATATGCTTTACTTATAGATTTTCATAAATCCAACCCTAATTCCAGAGGATTCAGGGAGCGATTCACTGGCGATTTGCATGCCGGTCCCCGGATGCTGATTAAGGGGTCGAAGGTTGGAGAAAGAGGGACTTAAGCTTGGACAAACATTTTCAGATTTCTAGGGCCTTTTGTAGTTGGTTTCTTAATTTTTTTATGTATTTGCTGTTGAACTGGATTTTTTTTGTGGATCTGGATTCTAGGGTTTGATTTGTGTATTTGTTGACTTCGATTCTAGGGTTTGATTTATTTATTTGATTGAAGTATATACATATTGACTCTAAGATTTGGAAAGATTATGAACTAAGTATCAAAATTGTTACTGTTTTTATAAACTGAAGCTATTGTTTTCATAACGTCAAGGTACTATTTTTGACGAAAGTGTTGATTTTTAATTACTGATTTCATTGTGTTTGAATAAAAAAAATTCATTACAAGAGTATCAATTTTGAGTGTGTTGTTTCAGTATTTTGAACCTGAGTATCAAAATTGTGAATCCGAGTATATCATTGTTAATCCTTTCGCACAATTGAACAGATAATCGTCAACTGAATGTGGTGTTGTGAACAATGAAGAGGGCCACTAGTAGTACCAAGTGAGGATGAAATGAAAGATGAATTGCTAGAAAATCAGAGGAATCTGAAATGATTGAAGATGAAGATGAAGAGGAAGAGGAAGGGGAAGGAGAAGGTGAAGGTGAAGGAGCTGGTAATGAAGATGACTGATGGTAGGTGTGTCTCCCTTTTTCCCATTTAATAAACCCTAATGTGAAAAATATACATTTAATCATTTAGTGTTAGTTTAGGCATTATCAAAATATACCAAGGCACATGTGCGTCACGTGGAAGTAAAAGAGTGCCTTTCAGTCCGCTTTAACCAATTCTTACAAACGTTGCAAAAATATTTAAAGTTCATAGCATTCTTTTGCAATTAAGATAGTACATAGCAGGTTCTTGCCAAACTGTGAAAGTAAACATGTTTTTGCCATTTTCCCATAAATATAATATGTTTCAGAAATCACAAGCTCAAAACATTCCATATATTATACCTTTTCGATGTACAAGCATATGAAGTGCCATTTATATTTTCTTTTCACGCGCATGCTAAAGAGGAAGTATAAGGTACGATGGAAATAAGAGGAGAGAATAGATCTTGGACTAGTCGCTTTCTCTCCTTGTACATGATGCTTCTTGTTATTGAGTCAACTTATTCTTCAAATTCGTGCATGCCAAAACTAAGCTCATATTCTCAAGAATTTGCACACCCTAAAGTGTAAGACCACATTACGATCTTAACTCTAGTTAGAAAGTGACTACTAGAGCTAACTTCAAAATTTTAATAGGTCTCCATCCAGAAATTCTATTATAATCTTCAATTTAATCTTTAGTGCCTGAATTCAACTGACAATATCGATTTTCTCTGACTTTAACCTCTACATTGGTTAAATTTAGGCTTGTTTTCTTCTTGCAGGTCAACTACACCATTGCTTGAATTACTCAAATGAATACCTGAATCACATCCCATGCTTCTAAATAAAAATAACCCCAGTTACTGATGCATTAGAGATTGAGTAATTGTATTGTATGAAAGGAAGCATTATTACTTGAAGTAGTTATATTTAAAAGCTTGATTTTATACCTTCAAGTTTGTACATTAAGCAAATTCAAATTAGAGTTGGAAGCTATTCTTAATTTGGGAAACCTTGTAAATGGATGATATATATGAAATTTTAGGAATGGATAGGAAATAGAACATGAACCTGGCACCGCACGTCAACTTTGGTGTCTTTATCCAAATCAATTTTGGTGGGTTTACCGGACATCAATTTGTGTCCTATAGTTCCAGCAACACAGTACCTGCAAGGAGCAGAACAGTGGAGATTAAAGTAAATAGAATGAAAGTAGTAATTATAAATTCAACATAATTTACATAGGGGAATGAGCTCTAATTCTAGGTTAATACATGTTGAACTTTGAGAGTTGTATTTATTTGTTATATTGCTTATATAAGAAGGGGGAGAGAATATTCTAGAGTGCTAATATCACTGTTCTGTTCTCGGGTGGCTGGCTCAGCTATCTGTTCTTTATCTTTAGGCTTTTTGCTTTGATATAGTTTACTTTTCGGGGTTGGCTCCTTGATATTTTGTATTGTTTCTGGGTAGCTATCTTATATCTGGGTAGCTTGCTTATTTATAGTCTTTTCTTGTCTTTATTGTACCTCTTTTCTTGCAATAAAGTTCCCCAGATTATCAAAAAAAACATTCTAGACACGGGCCAAAAGAGACATGGACTTATCCTAACAATGGGCCTATTCTAACAATACAGAATGGGAGTACAATGAAGCATGGATGAAGAATTATATGAATTCTAATAGGGGAAGCTATTATAGTTAATATTGATCTACTATTAGTTTAACAAATAATTGAAATAAACATCAAACCGAACACACAATTCAGAATTCACCATAAACTAAAATAGACATTGAAATTCCACTAATTTTTGTAATATATTCTCACAAGGATAAACTAATCAATGCATGCTCATGCATGTATCATGAGTATTTATGAACACAAACTGCAATTAACATTGAATAACTGGCATCTTTCATTACATAGCTAAAAAAGGTATAGTTTGTAATGAACTAATTACCAGACAATCATAGTTAGTTTAGTATGAGACGCTGAAAGACAGCCCTCTATTTTTTCAACATATTTTACAACAAATTAAAAAATATACAAATGACTTAACAAACATAGAACAGATGGTGAGAAGTGCTAGATTGATTAGTAAAAACGACAAGGAACATACCCAGGCAATGTAATGAGATTTATCTCAGATGGAGCCCACTGCTTAAAAACTTCAAGTGAAAAACCACCACTGATCATCCCAGGTGTAGCAAATAGAACACAAGGTCCAGGAGCATTTAACAAGGAACGGTCAAAACTCTGAACTGTAATACCAAAATCAGAGTGAGTGATAAAACAGATCAAACTACAGCTTATCTGCAGTTAAATCTAATAATGCTTATTTTGTGTTTTGGTCATAGTTGGAATGATGTTTTAGAAATTTAAACTAATAGATCCTTTACATTATCCCAGTCCCCTCCAAGTTAGAGAGAGTTACTAAATCAGAATTTCTGTAAAGCCTGAATTCAAGAGGGAAAACTATAAGCAACCTGACATCTATAATTTGGCTGCCATCATACACTGCTGAGTAACTTGCAGGAAAAGAAAATTAAGAAATGGTGAGTGCAAAAGTGAGGTATTTGTCTGATAAAGTTCTGTGCTGTGTATTTACATATTGAGGGATTCTAGGAAGATGAAGAAGCTTGGCAACATATCGAACCTTCCTTAATTTTATCTCATACACAACAGTAAAATAGTAACAAATGCTTGTTGATTCAGAAGGCCCAAAAACATGACAGCTTAATCCAGAGTTTCACTTCTCTGTGCGTGTGTTTATATGTGTGTGAGAGAGGGAGTAATCATTGAACCCAAAAGCAAACATATAATTCATACGAGAAGCAGCTACTTCGATCATTAAAGAGAATGGACAAATTACCATTTTTAAAATCAAAAGCGTTATGTGTTGTGTATGTCTCTTTGATCCGTTGGCTAGTCCAACTGATGAGCATTTTATAATACATATTGGCTTGAATGGTCAAACCTGAGAGCATAAATATCAACATCATCAGTGAGATAATAATGGAAACCAATACAAAACTTGACAATTTTGAAGCAAAAATCAACCAGCCAAAGCTGGAAAATTTTCAGAAACATCTTAAAATGATTACAAGATGGAGTAAAATAAATATAAAGATAAATTGGAGGAATAGTATTTTCATAACATGCAACTCTCATCTTCACGCATTAAAATGCCGAGACAATATGAATATACAGGAAAATATATTCAGCATTAAGCTGAGCATCAGTCCATGATTCAGTTGTTTTGGAAGTTTGTTTACCAAGTGTTGCATACAATTACTAAAGCTGTGTAAACAGCAATTTTAATCCACACTCTGTTAGGAGTCCAGCTAAGTGGTTTGAGAAGACCGATTAGAGGAGCTTAGGGAGCAGTAGCTGATAACTACAACTTTCATTTGTATATTGCATTGAATTTAATTTTGAATTAGTTGTTTGGATTTTCTTTATAGTTCTCAAGATCGGAGCATTATACCTGTAATGGATCTCACAGACTATTTATACCAGTAATGGAAGAGCAATAAAGGCATGAAAAATATTTAAGAAACTCGTTTACTTATTTTGAGATCTTGGCTTCTCTCTCTTATCGAACTCTAAATTGTGAGATTAGAGAGCTCTCAACCTATCCAGGTCCTAGACCAATGACTCAATCGATAAATCCGGGACCGTAACACACACCGTTCATGCTTTCTCTACATTATAAGGTTTATACTTTACATAATACTAATCCCAATTTTCTCTCTCTCCTTCCCTAAGAGACATGGCAAGAAGAACGATGTTGTGCATACCATAAACAAGAACTACACATCAACATATCAATAAATCTTTCGATGGAACTTTTATGAGATTTCATGTATTCCTATTAACTGACAATTTGTCAACAGAAGATTTAAGCATAGAAAAAAATCCAAAGATGATTTTGCAGATACAAATTGGAAATACTAGACTCAACATAAAATAAGTAAAATGCAACAATAAGAAGACAAACCTGATGAGAAGTAAATAGGAATCTTTAAGTTCATGCGCTCCCAATAATCATCCAACAATATACAGAGTTCCTGCTTGGTAATAATTTGTAAGTAAAGCTGAAGTGCATGATAATTTTATAATACTGGATTTTAATCAAGATTTATGTCATGGGAAGATTTTAAAATGAAATTCTAAGACATTACAGCTCCATAACCCCTGACGAGTTTTCATTTTTCATTTTACAAGTACTTTTTTTAAAACACATTTTACAAGTACCTACTTCCTCTTGGATTTGGAAAAATTATATTAAATATTTAAATGGTATACTGGTACGAAAAATATTTTCCTTGCAACTACAAATAAGTGACTCAATACCAAATCTCTAATGAAATGACGATCTAATAGAAAAGCACAATACTTATGCACATAATTTAATAAAAGAAAAGCATAAAACTTGGCACCTTGAACACTTTCCAAATTTAACATAGATTAGACACGTTTGATACTGAACATCCATATGACCAAATTTAGACATCAATCTAACTTTTTGGAGCCCATTGCTATTATTATGAAATTACCTGAGCCCTTCCAACAGAGAATGTTGGGATGAGCACTTTGCCTCCAGCTGCAACACATTTGTGAACCTGATAAGAAAAAAAATGAAATTCAGTTCTCAATCCAAGGTTGTAATATGAAAGTAGAAGGAATCTGATAGTGTAAAGTGTAATAATTATCATACTGCTTTCAGAAACTCCCTTTCCCGGGAATACTTTGAATCACGCACAGTAGTTGCATATGTGGATCTGCAAGAAGAGAACTGTGATATTAGAAATCTTCTTCCCAGTAAACCTGTCCCAGTAGTAAGGAAAAAGGTATATTCACTTGAGAAATAACCACGAATCATACATTCAAAAAAGTAGTAACTGGATACAAAAGTACAGTTACACGTAATTAATTGCAGAAACCATCTTCACTCATAAATCCAAATATCCCTGATGAATGCAAAGCAGAAAAAAACATGAATGAAATTATAATTTTGCCAGTTTAGACAGTAAACATAAACATAGGATGATAAGAACCAGGTTATCAATCAGAAGACCATTATGAGCATTGCACGAATGCTATTGGTAAGAGATGACAAATATTTCACCACATCTTTCGGAAATAGTCAACAGACTGCATTGAGGATTATCAGAGAATGTGAGAAATTGTACAGTGTTCAAGTCAGTGTATCAAACGAAAATTCAATTACAATGGATGGATGTTATATAATAACACAATAATTTGAAGAAAGATATCAAACATTTATGTTGATAGGTCACTCAAAAGCATGACGATGACAGAAGCGTGCATTCCCTACTCTGTTATAAGAAGGTCCAGTTCTAGTCTGTCAATTTGAGCTGCTCCGAGGTGTCTATCTGGTGTCATATTATAGTCTCCAGTGTACACCATAGCAGTATCCCCAACCTTCGCATAAAACATTGCAGCTCCAATGACCTTGTAAAAAACAAATTTGGCTGGAAGATTAGCAACATGGTATAAACCTGCAGAGAGGAGCATTTACTACATTTTCATAATAGATGACACGCTATTAAATTGACTTCATTTTTTAAAATAAGAGAAAACTAAGCGTGTGGCCAAATTTAACCTGAACAAGGACATCAAAAGAGTGTGATCACTTAACATACAGCTAAACAATCTTACATGTCCTGCATAATAGGCACGAATCTGAAGATCTTTATCAACTTGAATAGTCTGCTTTAGATCCACGGCTATAACTGCAACTCCAAATGTCAAAAACAGCTCTGGTTAGTTGAAATACAGATGGGTGAGACAAAACATGAGAAAAGAAACTTATATTTCATTAGTGTGACTTTCTATTCCATTTGTATGTGCAGAGAAAGTTGAAAATACTACCAATCTAGATCAGGATATCAACAAAGATGCTAGTGGAGTGAATAATTCAACTTAGTGCAACAAAGTACTCTAGCATGCAATAAATCATGGTGCTGATTCAGATAATTGCATATCACATTGGAACTCTCAGATTAGCATTAATTAAAATTAGAGAATAATTATCCTAAAACAAGTTCACACGCGGCAAGGAAAAAGTGTCATAGACCTTTCTTCATGCATTCCACAATATGATCTGAAGTAAATCGTTCATCCTCTCCTCTTCGATCCACCATCACTTTCCGATAATCCTCCAGCATTAGGGGAGCCAATGCCTTTGTAGGATACTGCAGAAGAACAAGAGAAGCAACACATATATAGATTTGTAATAGAGGATTTTTGGGAAGTTTGCAATCACATTTTCCATCAACCCATTGGATTAGTTAAAGAACTTAAGAAAAGAAATCAAGGAAGGAACATGTGAACAAACAA
This sequence comes from Geranium incanum, assembly GCA_036897385.1. NCBI lineage: Eukaryota > Viridiplantae > Streptophyta > Magnoliopsida > Geraniales > Geraniaceae > Geranium > Geranium incanum. Next base: position 9,824 of record JAYMTQ010002096.1, read on the forward strand.
TGAAGTGTTAAGAACGTTATTTATTCTTATTGCTTAATACAGATATAAAATGCATAGCAAAAATGTACTTATGTAACAAACAATTAAAACTCTTTGAATAAGAATATGAACGTTAACATAACACTCAATTATATCCAACAAGCCTTGAGGGTCAATTACAAGTAGTTGGCAATTTAAGTACCCCACACACTAAAAACACAAAAGAAATTCAACAGAAGATGAAATCAGTATAAGCCATAATGCAGATTAATACCATTATCATCATAAACCAGTATGTCATAAAACTGATCAGCTAGAGCTCCAAATAAACCTTAGGAGTTACAAATTAACAAAACCTCTCTACACAAGTTGCACATAATCAATTAAGTAACGAATCAATGGGAATCCTTCCCTAATACTGTATACCAGCCAATATGAAAAACATGAAAAAGTAAGTCAAGAGCGACTGTAGCATTTCATCAAACACATAAGCAACCACCAAATCACTCCAGGTTATAATTAGCACATAAAAACAAGCTTCTGGCATTTCGTCAAACACATAGGCAACTATACCGTCATGTAAATAGGTCCTCTGTAACCACACACTTCGGTGAAGTAAGGAAGTGCTCCAACATGATCCAAGTGACTGCAAGAATGAAATTATGTAAATTAGGCAAGGATCAACAGAGGCATAAAGAGAAGACTAAAGGATGTTTACAAGTGAGTGATGATGATGCAGGTGAGGGCATTGTCGAAGTCTCCGGAGGGAGAGATGAGAGAGAAATCAGGGTAGCGGAGATGGTCCTGGTGGCCCATATGCATTCCGCAATCGAACATGATTCGCTTCCCGTTGATGTTCACCACTGCACAGCTCTTCCCAACTTCTTGTCCCGCTCCTGAACAAGTCAATTTGAAATAATCTGACTCACTCAGCAAACTGAGATAGTGCAGAAGAAAATGAACAAGTAAAGTTACCAAGGATGAGAGAGTCTATGGCCATGGTGGATGGTTATTAGCCTCTCAGGACCGATGACCTACACAGTGTTGTACTGCTGAATCAGTTAACTTAAAAAATCATTTACTAATAACTACACATAAGTATATGTCTTTCTACATAGCTCTTTGGGAAAATAGAGAATAATTTATAGAGAGAAAGAGACAGTGAAGACGAAGCAGAGTGAGTGAACGGCAGGTGGCAAGCGATCGCCACCGCGAGTCCACGACCGTCCGATTTGTTCTCCTCTCCCTGAAATCTTTCCTCTTTCCCGCAATCAAATTCATAAACATAACACTTACTAACACAATAAGATTATTTGGGTTTATGAGAAAATATCAGAAACCAAACAAACATCAACATCAATTCCTAAATGGAATCATTCAGAGCCTGGGGAAACATATAATTACACATGAAATAAGCCTGACACAACAGACAAACTTATTTATATTAATAAAAATATAAAAGTGTTCACTTCCTCGTCCATGATCTTCTGAACCGTGGAAATTTCAGAAATGAAAGTACAGAAGACAACCTCAACAACTCCGACACCAATATCATCGTAATTGTGAAAAATCCTTAATTGAGCATGACCAACGAACATACCCGGTGTGAGAAACCATAAAATCTAAATCAAAGGATAAATTTAAGATGACAAAGATACCAACAGAAGCAGAGAGCTAATTGAACAAACAACAAAAATAATTTGGGCATAAATCTATCATTCTCAAGACATATACAGGACAATCACGTAGCTATACTAATAAGACATAATCGTTTGAAATCGAGAGACGAAAAATCGAATACAGACTTGATTCTATTGCAGAAGAAATCGGAATGGTGTCGGTGGGTCTCGGTAATGCTGATCCACAGGGTGACAAAGAGGGCTGGATCAGTTTTTCTGGGAGAGAGGTGAGAGTTCAGGAAGAGGCAAGGTTCTAAAACTTGCTAGGGGATAGTCTGGGCAGACGGTATAATATAAATTATAGTAGGGGTAATTTCAATTAGGTTAACTCAAAAGTTTGTATTCTCACTTAAATCATAAAAATTCTAATTTAATTTGTGAGGTCACCAAAAAAAACTTTTGTCTCATTGCAAAATCGATGAGCTTGGTGTGAAATTGAGGAGCTCGGGTGTCGAAATTGACGAGGGTTTGAATGAATCGACAATGATTTGACGAAACAACAAGGTTTTGTTGAAATCGACCATGGTTTGGAAGAAATCAGTGAGTGTTTCGCGAAATTGACGAGCTTCCAGTGGCCGGCAAAATCGAT
>JAYMTQ010002097.1:0-12069 GCA_036897385.1 Geranium incanum
TTTAGGTATTTTTAGTATTTTAGGAGTAGATTGTCCCAAAATGAAATTTAGGGTACTAAAAAAAGAATAAAAAGGGTAGGGTATGAAAGTGGGAATTGTGTATAGTTAGGTGCACAAAAGTGTCCTTTTCCTTTTATATTATTATAAAACTCATTATTTCATCACGTTTACTTAATTAATTACAAATTAGAATTAGAATTAATATTGAGATTAACCCCAATTGGTCTCTGAGGATTCGACCCGGTCTTACCGGTATTACTTGTGATGACAGCGTGCGCTTGCACATTATCGGGTGTCTATGGACTACTGTCTACGAGCCCAACAACAATTTGTATGTGGAATAGCTCACTCAAGTTTAAATCCACATTTTTTCCATTCCTACCCAACTGCATCTCATTGTGACACTATTTACACATGCAAATATGCAAAATTTATCATTGTAGGTTGGGGTGGGCACATGCTAAAAACCGATCCAACCGAGCTGCAAACCACCCACGGGTCACATTTCGTTAACTAGATCCGACCGAACGGGTATGTGGGTGGATCGATTTTGACCCACAAGATTCACACGAGTTGGACCTCAATTTTCAAGCCAATATCAAAAATATTGGTTACACCGATATCATATCTCTATCAACCCAAAATATTTTGGATTAAAATAATTTAATATGATATTGCGTTAAAATTTTAGACAGAGTACTTGAAAATTAAGTTATACTAGTGTATCAAACTTTAACATAAGTATTCAAGGGCATCTTAACGGTTTAGCCTCATAATATTTGTAGAGAAGTCATAATTTCGAACTCCGTTCAAAAGGTGGAAAAGGAATATGCGGTAGACAGGGTTTAATGTAATATTGAAAAAAATAATAATATTACAGTTAAATTTATGGCATGCAACTATACTAGCCGCCGATGTATCCTCTTTTGCTATAAAAATATTATTACATCATGCCTCTAAGAATTTGACCACAAACATTTTAGAGCATCCAATTATGATCAAGTTTCAACATGCATATTGTTCATATGGGTGAATGAAGATTGATGAAAGGCTAGCAAGAGACATCCATGTGAGGTTGGGTTGGATTTTGCTTGGTTTGCACCAAACACATGGGGTTCGATTCTTCACCATTTATTTGGTCCATTAATTCTTGCATGTGTTGATTCATGATGCATCATAGTGGAGTTGTGTTAGCACCACCATTCCATTATTATTTCCAAACTTGTTTATTAATTAGATTCACATACCCATCACCAATCTAGTGGAATCCTATGCCCTCCCATTACTCTTTAATCAATTTTCATCCCAACCAAGATTTTAGATCAATTAAAAATCTAATTTTCTCATTTAAATCAATGGAACATATAATCAATATGATGCAACAATTTTAACACTAAGACGGATATATAATAATAAGAAAAAATGACAATTTACTACATATAATTATGGCAATTCACACTTTACTACTATAACTTTTTTTTCTTTTATTTGATATCCTAACTTGAATTTTGAGACATTTGCAAAGTGTGAAATGATCATAGTCGGGCACAGTAAAATGTCATTTTCTTTAATAATAATCATATAATACTATCGCTTTCAAACAAACCATTATATATTGAATTTACTATTGATCAATTAAAAACCTATTTTTCTCATTTAAATCAACCGAACAGATCAATATGATATGACTATTTTAATACAAGACGGGTAAATAATAATAAAGTAGAATGACACTTTACTACACTAAACTATGACAGTTTCACACTTTGTTATCCTAAACTATTTTATTTTTCTTTTATTTGATACTCTAACTTGTATTTTGGGTCATTTTACTGAACCTAACTATGTTATTTTTGAACAAAATTTAGCCTAAAATGTCCTAAAATATAAGTTAGAGTACAAAAAACATAACAAAATAGTTGTGGTAGCAAAGTGTTAAATGGTTCTTATTAAGTTTAATAAAATGTCATTTTCTTTAATAATAATCGTATAACGCCTTCTTTTTGAAACAAACCAGTATGTATTGAATTTACCCAACCAATTTAAAGTGAATAATAAGAAAGAAACATATATATGTTGAAATGATTACAAGTCAAAAGAGACAGGTCGCACCAAACATAGATCACAATGTCCTGAAGATCCTACCTAGCTCTTGATGAATTTATATAAATCTGGTACGTGTACATGCATGCCCTTTGGTAGGGACAAATGTTACTGCAAACTCGGCATTATTTATTTCAAGTGTTTATTTTACAGCTCTTGAGTTGAGTGAGTGTCCAAATTTTGATAAAATAAAAAGAAAAGCAGTGTACTTGCGAGCATTTGCCTGTTACAGTTTCTGTTGTTTCAGACGGATTTGGGGCTCACATCACGTGGTCGCATGTGATTTTGGGACCTTCCTGTGGTCCCTAAAAAGACATTGATTCAACTATAGCCATGCCATGAAAATGCCACTACACTTCTCAACTTTCAGAGACACTGCTGTTTCATTATCATTATATTTGTCCATTTTGTGAAATTCTATTCTATTCTATTACCATGTGATTTTGGAGGTACACATACATACATGGACTTGAGTTCTTTGCCTTTTTTTTCATGGGCTGTGTCCAAGCAATCTGTTGGGCCTCAAGGTTGAAGCCTATAGATGAAGTAATTTGTATTTCTAGGTCTGATTCTGGTTTGTGCCAACAATCACCACTCTCATTTTATTCAAACTTGTACTTCCACTTTCTTCGTCCATCCGATTCATCTTCGGTTTGACGTGTTAGAGTATAAAACTATAATTGATCAATAATCAGCTTCAACTTTTAGTTAAATGACCAATTGTAATTTTATACATTAACGTGATGAATTATTTTTGAACTAGCATGATTACAGTCTCGAGAAGCTCGCTTCTTTCACTACTGGTTTTTGAATATTATGGCGCAGTGTACATGGAATGCTACTATAGAGTGTAAATAACATTGTCATTAGCAAGGGCAGAGCACATGCACGCTGTCACAATAACGCTGCTGATAACGCGCGACCACTAACACTGGCAACGTACATTTCGTGGTACGGTGCCATTGTAGTGATAACACACTTAAGGTGTACACTGTCATTGTAATGGTGGCGTGTATAGCTAGTACAATGCTTAAAGAAAGTGCAATAAGATCTCAATATTGTTATAAAATGATAAAATATTATGTTTTTAATAGTATTAAATTATAAAGGTTTCATTGTAACTTCCCGTTATCGTTTATTCAAAAATTTCCTTAAAAGAAAGTGCATATCTAAACATAAGAAGCGCACAAATTACATTAGAGTTGCAATTCAACAAAGAAATAAATTCTTTATTAATATCACAAATAATTCTTTTATCAGCCATGACATGCAAATGAAATGTAGCTTGCCTTACCTGACTTGACTTCAGCTTATAAGAACTACTAAACTCTCAAAATAAATTTCAAAAAGTTACCTATATCATTCCACTTTTGCAAAAGAAAAACTTCATATTATGTTTGTTTATTAAAAAACGTGAGATCTATTTCATAGCTTTTACACTTTTTGTTACAAGAGCAATTAAGACATCGCACAAATATAGTCAAGAACTTTTTCGATATTTCATTTATCTTCTTTCATACCGTAATTGATGATGCAAAAAATTCTAACTGACCGCACATTTTTGTAATGAACAAGGTACAAAAAGACTCGCTTCAAAAATAAACCAGTACGGAAATAGCTTTTGCAATTTTTTCTATTTATAAAATAAAATTAGGGCTACACTATAAAAAATGTCCACTAAACAACCTGAAGTCATGTCACTTCATTTTTGAGGAATCAAAGAAAGTGTGAGGTGGCAGTGTAGTCGTACATAATGGATAGACAAGAGTCCAAGCCAGAGGATGTGACATGGCCTATCCAAATCATTTGGCAGCCATTGAAGCCCAACACCAACACCAACCCCATATCTAAATCCTCTCCCAAGTCTTAATTGTAGAGAAGAAGGCCAGAGAAGTCTCTATATCCAATAATATTTCCTTCAAATAAAAATACCCTTTACCTTGTTTTGCTTGTGGGAGTTTAGTTGAGCATTGTTGGCCTTCCTTGGGCCATAACCCAAGCATGTGGTTCCCATTTCTCTTCCCCCTATTTTCTTGGCCCTTTCTTCATTTTCTATCTCTCATCTCAGTCCACATATCAACTCTACTACAGTAAAGCTTTGCCTTACACTTGCACCCTCTCTCTTGAACCTCGGTGCTGCAATTCTGCAGGTCAGCTAACTCTCGTTCTGGCTCCAATCTCTAATGGGTTTCTGTATTTTTCTTGAGTTTTGCTTGTTTGGACCTTATTCTACTATTGGGTCTCCCAAAAATTCAAGCTTTTTGCTTGTTAAAATAGGCTAGTAGTGGGTGGTTTGGTCTGGTGTTCATTTCTCTGCGGGGGCTTCTGAATTTCGCTGAGTGATTGAGTTAGTAGTGAGCTGAATTGTAGTGAATTTATGGATTATAGGTGGATTGAAGTGATTCCCTATAAAATTTACATCTCTACTTTCCAACACAATTGTTCTTGACAATGATCTTTTTTCCCTTTCTTTTTCTGAACAATTTTTTCGATGGCTTATTGTTGTCAAGTTTCAAATGGTGGCCCAATTTGGTTGCCTAAAGGTCAAAGCATTGTTCAGTTTTGTACATTTCTTGTTCATTCATATGACTTTGCTTGGATATTTCAGGCTTCCCAGATAATGTAAGTAGCAAACAGCAACATATAGTTGATTAATTACCACCTAATTGAATCCAGGTTGCTTGGATATTTCATTACTATCCTTTCCATGTGAAGTGGGTTCCTGACTTACATTATCACCTAATTGAATTCCTCACCCTTAAATTGCATTAGCCTCCTTGCACTGCATATGCTCAACCCATCTTAGATGGTTTACCCTCATACTATCTATAATTGAAGCAAGTCCAGCCCCCGTACCCCCAATCTTTTCTTGAAAGCCTTGCTGTGTTGGTCATTAAATTAGGAGGTTCTAGGTATAACCAACTGTGAAATAAGCTCCTTAGTTTTTTTCTGAGAAGTAGTCATTTACATCAGATGAGTACTGGATTTATTGTTTCCCAGAAACAACTGCAATATCACCTTCATTTTAAAAGTTCCATTGTGCTTTCATGCAATTATTAATTGATATCTTTATTATCATGGCAATTTTCTATGTTTGACATAAACTAGGTAGAAGTACTGCTTTCAGTGTTTGCGGCACTCTATTGTATATATGTTGTGTTTCTTTTTTTTAGTATAAGATCATTTTCTAAGAATTTATATGTCCCTCCTAATACTCTTCTTCTTTTCACTTTTTTTTGCCATAGCCTTGAGCTGTTAAAGGAGGAAGCTGGCTAGTATACTTTCATTCTCATCTTGAGTATTCCCATGGCACTGTCTGCACACAAGGTTACAAGCAATCCTGTGGTGACTTACAGGAAAACTGTTAGTGGCTCACATGGAACCACATGTTCTTTTGCCAAGTCTACTAGGCTCAATAGATTGCATCCTACAAACCAGGGAGTTGAGCTCAGGAAACTAAGCAATGGATGCCTGATGACGGCAAAATTGAGTTTCCCTAATGAGGTTTCGCATCATGTGAGTGGCAAATCCACTAGTTACGTGTGCATGTCAACAGGAAGACATAGTACTGAAACAGAAGAACGTGTTAGCTCAAAATTATCCGGGTAAGATTAATTGGTGATGAGATATATTCGATTCCAATGTATTCAAACTGTCATTTTATATGCTGTCATGTTGATTTATGTAACCTTGAGTTTCATAGCACAAGTTACGTTGTATGCCATGCTGCACGGAGTTAAGTTAGTAGATTTAAATGAATTGAACGTTTGGTCATCCTTATGTATATGTGCATACTGCACTCATGCTGGAGCCATGGAGGTTTAGATAATCAATATTTAGTAATTTGTTAGTCTTATCCAATTATTACACATTTGTATGATTTGGTTGTATTAATATCTTAAGCAAGCTAAATGCTTCAATGTTAATCACATTTTTTTATATAATTTTAAATGTCCTATTTATATCAGTGGAAAAATTGGAGATGTGGAAGATGAGGATATGGATATGCCTGAAGGAATTTTTCATTCCAGTAAAGGATTAGCTGAAGCTTGTAGATTTGCTTACAATGACGCAAAGTTCGTGAATGAAAGGGCTCGTAATGATATTGTCTTGCTTTCTCGGTAAATCCTATAACTCTAGTACTTGCCCAATGACCCAAATCAAGAGCTCACTCATATATTGTACTGCATATCTAACTCATTGCCAAGTACATGCGTGAGGAGGGCATCCTTTGTTAATTCAGGAGAATTGAAAATTCGTGCTTATTTATAACTGTTCAGGCTGTGACATTCAGGATTCAAACATTAAAAACAAATGCAGAAGCATTCCCAGTCTAATAAACTTGACAAACAAAATGTTAAATTTATTGAGCCTTTATCAGTGAATGGAATAATAATAGTTTCATATTCCACCCCAAAGATAAGTAGTTTGCATGTTATGCTAGCTTGACACAATGATTGATAATTGTTGCTATATTCTGAATGTTAGTGAGAGGTTGAGTTTTTCAACTATGGATTATCTCATAATTTCTTGTTTTTAGTGGAATAATGAGATGGGATGCACGTGCACGCCAAGATGTTGCTATTCTAGGTGGGGAGTTTCTAAAGCTTGATGGTAATCCCCATAACCTTTGTGTCATGTGCAATTATTATAATATGACTTTCTATTGATGTCTGTTACAGTTGGTATTGTGGAAAGTATGCTATTCTTAATCACCAAGTGTATTTGCTAGTCAGTTTTGTTTTTGTTAAGGTGGTCCTGCATTTAGTAACCTGTGATTTTATCCTAGTCAATAATTATTACGGGTGTAAATTCACTCTATTCGTTTTAAGTTGGATGCTAAAGCATGGTACTGCTGAGCAGCAGGGTTATGCAGTGTGTCAACATCATTTGAAGAACTTTCTAAGACATAGTTCCATTTGCTTAGATCCTCCATTCTTGTTTTTTTATCAGCAGGGAAATACTTTATTAGCTTAAAAATCTTGAGAATAAATGAGACAAAAGATATGACATCAAACCTGAAACAGCAAACCCAAAACCCTGAGACCTACTACAAGAACTAGGTGCCCGAAGGACAAAAAGAAGCCGGAGATCCTCCATTCTTGTATGCATGAAAAATTGGAGAGAGGACATTATGTTAGTAATATATGCATTTTTGGTGAAGGGAAATGGTATTAGCACATTTCCTTTAGCTTCTTGCTGTAATTATCCTAGGCCCAGTGAAATTTCATTACTTCAGTCAAATAGAAGTTTGAAAATGTCACGGTTTATTTTCCTTTTTAGTGGGCGGTAAAATTTCACCCTAGTAAGATTTACTTATCACATCCAAATGGGCAATGAAAGAAATGGAGTCAGTAACGTCTTATGCCTTAAAATGTTCCCTAATTATATTCATATTGTTTTTTTTTGTAAAAATCAGTAAGGGTTGATTTATGTTCTCTTCTTTTCTTCAGCTCGGGCAAGGGAGGACACCGAGATAATTGACCGTAATGTGAAGAAAAAGGCCGAGCGGCTTCACCATATTGCTACAGTATGTATAACTAGATGCCCTTGACTGGTTTACTTTGTAGATAGATTCATGTATTGTCTCTTTGTTCCTTATATTTCTATGATTTTGTTTATTTTCTCAGATATTAAAAGAAAAGGCCCAGTCGAGATTGAAAAAAGCCGCGGATAAGCATTGGAGTGATGGAGCTTTAGAGGTTACCATCCTTCATTGTTTTGATGAATCGTTCCACTTCAAAAATATTTGTTAACTACTTTCGAAATCAATAATTTTGGTGCTCCTTGCTTCTTCATAGCATGGTCGAGCCTAAACCTTGATACACAAATTGCTGATATTAAAAAACTATGTTCCAGCTGAAGAGTTGGATCTATGCTAGCATAAATTATAGATTACATAACTTAGGTGCACATATTAATGTTTTTCTCTTCCTTTTTGTTTTGAGTTTTGCCTAATAATTGTGATCTTTTCAGGCAGATTTGCGTCTTGCTGATTTTCGTGCCAAACAACGTGCAATGGAAGATGCCCTAATGGCCTTGGAGGTAAACTGATATATTCAGCAATTGTAATATGCCTAAGCTACAATATCTTGTGCAACATCGGGTATGTTGTGGGTTATCATCTGTGTAAAGGAAAAAAACTTCAATGGTAATCATTGTGGGAGCTAGAGTGCATGGATTGTAGCCCAAGCCCATATGCACTCTTCCAAGCTTCACTGTAATTTTAATGTTTAGTGTTATTACCATTGAATGCCTGTAAGTAATTGGTAAGCACCCACACTTCTCAACTGAGATATGAGTTCAAATCAAATGATTGGCTGAAATTTTAAATGTAGCCCATCACCCTGTGCAATGTTCTTTTAAAACTGGAAAATTTGTATTTGAGATGGTTTATTATATATTTTTTTGTAAAACAACTGCCTACATTTTGTTAGTCTTGGCTCTGCTGTTGATCATAATTACCGTATTTGTTGTATAATGCCTCTAAATACTTTCATTATTCTGTTTGTAACAAATTTTTTGTAATCGTTTTGGACTATGCAGCTTGTCAAAAATATCCATGACATGATGGTGAGCAAGATGTACAATTTGTAAGTTGCTTTCATGATGGGACATCATCCATTCGTCTGTAATTTATCATTTGAAAAGTTAAATTATGGCCTTACCCGTAAGGGTTCTAGCTCCCATGGAATTTGCTTCTACTCATAAGCAGAGTTATTTTCCATCCGCCATCAATGTGTGGGTTAACCAAGAATTGAGGGTGAAGTGGTAGAGATTCCATGTAATAAGCATGAGATCGCTGGTTGCAATTCCCACACCTGCCGTTATTGCTGATAAAAAAAATGTGGGTTTTGCTGAAAAAGCTCGTCGGCCTAAAAAAATCCTTATTTATGAAGTGTTTTTGTTTCCAGTCCTTACCACAGGGAAAAGGGTTCTTTTTCAGCTAATGACATGATGGAGCACATAATGCTGGAAAAGAATGGGCAAACAAAAAACTTCTTCCCCGGGGAAGTTTCCAATGATCGCATCACTGCCATTCAGGTATCTTAGGAGACGATCACGTCTGTCATTTTGGTCACAAATCATATTTGTTTTGCTTAAGAGACATTGTTTGCAGGAAGCTTACTGGAGTATGGCATCTGCCCTTTCAGAAGCTGATGGAATTGACTATAGTGACCCCGAAGAGGTTTGAGTCAAATATCACATTTTTATACTAAGAATCAATCATTTAGCTGTGACCTCTATTTTTTTGTTCATTGACCTACTTTTTTGTAAATGAGCCAGCTCGAGTTGTTGGTAGCGACTCTTATTGATCTCGATGCAATGGATGGCAAATGTAGTGTATCACTATTAGTAGAATGTTCAAGGTCGCCTGATGTCAACACTAGGTAATCCATTTACATACACTGCACGTTAATAGTCCGGAGTAGCTGAGCATGTGATTCACTCGTGTTATGGATTTGTGACACAGAAAAGCATTAGCCAATGCATTGGCGGCGGCCCCGTCCATGTGGACTCTGGGCAATGCAGGCATGGGAGCATTGCAGGTACCTTTTAGTTATGATTCTATGGTGAGCGTGAAGCAGCAAGATCAAGTAACATTTGTGGTCTGGTTGTGATTGCAGAGACTTGCGGAAGATAGCAACCCGTCGATAGCTGCAGCAGCATTGAATGCCATATATGAACTGAAAAAACAGTGGGAAATCGAAGAAGGAGATAGCTGGAGGTTTACAATGAACATAAAGCCCGTGGATAGCCAAGCAGATGAAGATGACATAGACGACGATGCAGGTACAGCTACAAGCTGAAACAATTATACTGTAGATATCAATCATGAAGATGTTATTAGGGTTAGGGCTGATCACAGTGAGTGATGTAAAAGGAAAAGATGTTGGTTCTAATTGAGTTTAATCCATTAGCACCCTTCTTTATATTATTCACAAACTCAGCCTAAAAATACAGACTTGCAACTTTAAGGAGGTTTTACTGCAATAAGAGCCCCCAGCATGCACTCCTTGTTTATTTTTGGGATGGTGCCAAGAAAAGGAACTTGATGATGGCAACAATGAGGAAGAATTGAAAACTCTTGTCCCATAAATGTGCTCCATCTTCACTGAAGCAGCAAGCAAGTATATAGATGAGTTTAATTTAACAGGTAATGGATTATGCAAAACCACCATATGAGATCATTTTGATACCAAAGAAGCACACATTGAAGAAAATGCTAATTAAGCATTGCGCAGATGAAAACGGCTTTATTAAATGAGTGGAAATTATATACACAGGAGAAAATGACGATTTAAATACATTATCAAATTTTGATACCCATTTGCACTCAACCAAAAACATAGGGTAAATGACAGTAAGTCACACTCAACAATAATCAAAAGACAGATAGTCACCCCATCTTTGAAGGTGGACAGTGAACTATACTCAGTGATTAGAAATTGACAGTTAGCACCTACCGTTGGAATTTTGGATGGAATATATTAAAATTTTAAGTAAAAAGACGAAAATGCCCTTGACCAGACTCCAAATTTTTAAAACCATACTATTGTGAGGATTTTGGTTGTTTCTTGACTCAACCTTCACCAACCTCATCTCCGACCTCGAAACAATTTCGCCAGTCCTCTCTCTACATCATCTATTTTTTCTATTCACTCCCTTGTTTTATATACTTCTCAAAACACTAATCGACTAGGATTAGTCATAAGAACCAGGTTTGAGCGCATGGAATTTTTTTCCATTGGGTTCAATAACTTGGGTAGTTTAATCTTTACTTACCCATGATTACATGTGATCTTTACTTACCCAATAACATTCATGATTATGGGTTTTAGCCCATAATGATTTCAATCCATGAGTATTCGAATACATGCAACAAATTTAAGAGAAAATGTGGAAAGATGAAACCCTAGAACCCGGATGGGTGGAATCTCGCCAATCGAACAAGTCTATTTGATTTGCACTTGTTCTTCGATACTCTCGATCTTAATGCTCAAAGATGATCTCCAACAAGTGCTTAATCTCCTCTCAAAGCGTGATAGCTGCCTTTCTCTAAGTTTTTTTTCCCTCTGTCTATTTTCTCAAAAAACCCAAGGCCCTAAAAGTGATTGAAACAGGATAACCGACAAATATTGTGACTTTGATGTCACGACCATGACATGCCTTTTCAAAGTGCCTCTCGCTTTGTTGGCTCTTGATGTTGTGGGCTATATATAGTTGACAACGTGGCGTGTATCGGTCGGAGTAATAATGAAACTTTCTTCAAAGCCCCGGATATCGATCCCTCAAAGATTAGAGGTGGTTTAGGCTATAGGTCGCTACTTTGTGTGTTTCGTGTGAGTTGGGCTCGGAGATTAAAAAGGTTTTGGTATTGTTTACGGTCATGCAAGTGATAGGTGCTATTTTACACCACTTTTTAGTACTTATTTCTCACATTTTAATTTTGTTTCACTTTATTTGGGTATGAAAGACCATTATTTTACCTCTCTATGCCTTCACGGGTCTTCTAGTATATTTTACAGATTTCAGGCAAAAAAAGTGAGAAAATTGAGCAGAAACCGGTAGAATAAATCATGAGACCCAGCTGAAACTTTCGGGATGCATAATTGTTGCATCCAATGTCCGTTTTCGGCCCATAATATGCCAAAAAAGACGTTTTTTTGAAGATCTACACTTTTGAAGAAAGAAGCGTGGCCAAAAGGGCCACTACCCCGTGGCGAAATGGCCACGGTCCGTGGTGACTTCCTACTTCCGGATATGCGCTATTCGTGGCCTTTTCTTGAGCCTAAATTAAAGGGCCAAGGTCCGTGGCATTTCGGCCACTACACTATGGCCTCTCGGAAATCCCAAGTATAAATAGCCCTGCCGCATTTTAGAACTAGAATTAGAACTTTATCAAAACATATTCCAGAGTTGCAATTAGTATGTATAAAGATCACTTCCCCAGCTATAGCACCG
>JAYMTQ010002098.1:0-12067 GCA_036897385.1 Geranium incanum
ATTTACTTAATTTTTGAATCTGATTTATTTTTTGGTTAAACTTCGACTAATTTTCGATTAATTCTTGAAAAACACTCTTCGTCCGACTAACATTTAACGTTTTTTAAAACATTGATTTTACATAGTTAAAATTATATAAAATTATTTTTTTAGTATTTTAAAAAATATATTGTATTTAAATTATATATAATAAAATAATCGCAACAATTTCATTTATAAATTAAAATTTCCTTCAAAAATATTAAAATTTTAAACATTAGTGTACATTTCTTGTTTAAGACAGACCAGACCTGAGCTCCTCCTCGAGAACACAGACTCTGCTACGACTGGGAATTGGATATGAACTGTACCGGTGGACGAAAATGCCCTCAGCTTAACTACAAAACTCCATCGTCTTCGCGAGTTCTTCCATCGACGGTCAAAGATCCTTCGTCTCTAACAAACTATTTTTCTCACCTCTTTCACTTCACTTTCTCGTCTCCCAAACGGTCTGGTTCAACGATATAGGTCAAAGAAGAGTGAAAGAAGGTACTGTAAATGGATTTTACGGAGGGAATGGGCGAGAGCTCGTCGCCGCCGCGGAGTACGGGGGCTTTCGGGAGCTATGATGTGAGGAGCGATGTGTATAATCGATTGGTTGATAGTGGACACGAAGAGGCTACTGCTAATCCTGGGTTTCGTGATCTTCTTGATGCTCACTTCAATCGCTTGCCTCCTAGGTGATTACTGATTATTGCTATTTTTTGTTTGGATTTGATTTGTGATTTCTGTTTCTTTGTCTGCTTTTGGTTGTGATCGGTGCTTGGATTTGTCGTGAACATTCGTTTCTGTACATTTGTGAATTGTGATGGAGTTGTTGTGGTTTGGATTGATTGTGAAATTGGTGAATGAGATTTACTCATTTTCATGTTGAGTCTTGTGGCAGCTGTGGACATTCTTGAGTTGATAGTGATGGTGGTTTTGTGCCTTGTGGCAGCTATGGACTTGATGTCAATATTGATAGGGTAGAAGATGTGTTAATGCACCGGAGACTGCTTGCTCAGGCAAAGGACCCGGAGAAGCGACCTGCGTATCATATCCGTTTCTTGGAGGTACTCATTTTCAATTTGCAACAAACCATTATCTTATTGCAGTCTGAATTCTTGGTAGTGTAGAGTAGAATGTTGTTTCTGCAAGTTAATCGAGCAGGGGAAGGGAGGGATGTGTTTTTGTTAAGTTCATGTAAATTTAATATAAAAGTTTTGTGGCAGTAATTGTAAATTTGTAATGTGATCACTTACGGCTAAATGTTTTCAGATGAAAGTTATAATGAACTAATGACCTGTTAGGTAGTTATATATGCCGATCATCATCGTAGGAATTTAGGAGTGTCGAATATGTAAACGAAAGATCTTTTATCTGATACCATATATTAACTAGGACTTGGAAAAAGAGTGCATAGACTCACACTTCTTTATATGTTTGTATCCTTTTGAAGTGAATCCTTTTGTATTTTTCCTTGCCTCAGTGCAGATTTAGACTCACGCTTCACAATATGTAGAAGTAAGATATTGAGATAGAGAATTAGAGAAGTTTAATGCTTATAATCGATGATGTTACTATAAGGAGAGAGTACATCTTAAGTAAATGCTTATTTAAAAGAATTTTCTGGATCATGGAGATATGGACTTTTAGAGTAATTTTTTGATACACAGATTAGGAAAAACCACTATGTCTTATTTCAGTCCTGTCATAGGCTTTTGGGCCAAAAAACTTAACATGGTATGCTATCAGGTTTTGTTCCCAATCTTTCTGGCCTCGCCATTAGTGGTTCCCATTGCTTTGAACTTCCAATAATTTCCCCAGAGTACTGAATATCCAAAAAAAATCAGATGAGACCTGCTGATTTAGCTCTCCATTTAGTGTTTATTCTAATTACTTCAGTTTTGGGGTAGGTTTTTGATGAAAAACCTTTTCCGTGGATTCTGTGCAGAGTTTTTCCAGCACAGCAGATGATGAGGACGATGATGACCAACATTTTCCAAGTGTATCTACACCTAGGCCATCTGGTAACATAGATGATGATAGAATTGTGCCCCCACACAAGAGGTATGTATCTATCAAAGTCTTAGCTATAGATATTTTTCATTGTTTATTATTTTGATCTACATAGTCTTCGAGTATAGTTTTTTTTATCAGCATCTTCGAGTATAGTGTTTTAATATAAACGTTAATATTCTGATTAGTGATTGCCTATTTTCATTCCTTGTTATATTTTTTGGTATTAATTTGTCATTGATATTATCAGAATCAGGGATTCTGCTGCAGACTTTGAAACTTGCTCCAAGCTCGAGGACCTGAATTTGGATGTTAGAAAGAATTTTGAACATATGGAGAAAAGAAGTTTGACAGGAAGTTTCTCTGGAAGGTAACTCAAAATCATCTCAGCATTCACCGCATTTCTTCAATTGCTCTTCATATGAACATCATTTGCACAATATAAATGATTAAAATGACTACTTTGGTGGTCAAGAAGCTGTATCTGAAGAGGATTTTCCTCCTTTGTCCTTTGGTGGTAGGATCCATAGATTTGTCGTATTTAATTTAAATTCTTCTATCTGTGATGGGAAGTTATACTGTAGAAATTTATAGTTGCGAGAAGAATAGCAACCAAATTCATATATGTGTGGTCTTGCGCAAACTGGTAGCATGTTATGCCCTTGCCATATTAAGATTCTCCTAGTGATACAGATTTTGATTTTCAGAAATGTAGGGACGTCATCACTAAATTTGGACAAGTAGATTGAGCAAGTCCAAAATCTGTTATGAAGTCTACTCATATCTTACAATTTTTATGTAATGCAACTACCTTTCTTGCAATATATTATAGCCTACTATAACCTTGTGTTTCCATAAATGTTTTGGCTGAGTGGTTTGGATAATTTGTCTGTCATTTTCTTCTTTTCTTAAAGAGTTTTATTTTTCTGGACTGAATTCTAGCTTATTTTGTGGAAAGCATGGTATCTATATATCCAAAGTTGTACATTGTGCATTGTAAGTTGATAAAAGGGGAAACTAACTTCTGACAAGTATGATGTAGGCACAAAATTTCACATCTTCCAATTCATGAAGTAGTATTCTCTACAATTGACAAGCCAAAGCTTCTTAGTCAGGTAAATTTGGCACTCAGTTTCTTGACACAAAATTTCTGCAACTTGATTCTTTTTCTTGTTAGATTTTTTAGTTTTATACTTAATGTTATCATGGCGCCAGCCTGAAGTATAATTTCATGTTTATCATAGTCCCAACTCTGTTGAAGTTGTTCATGAACTTATTCTGCTTTTGTCATGAGGCTCATGACAAGTTCTGCTGGTATACAAAAACCACCACATCCAGGTGTGATGTAGCGTATTGACTATTGAGTACATTTTTTCTATTTGAATATCATAGTTTAGCTATTTAGTTTTTTATCAGCAAAAGGAATGTTTATTAACATAGTACCCAAAGGGCACATCAATACAAAAGGCTGAATTAAACAAACCCCAAACTAAAAAAATATATATAACCCAAAGAACCAGAGCCAAAGAGAGCCAACTAGGAGAGTGTCAGGGAGGTAGGGTAACCGGGTCAAGGGACGGGATGAAAGCTTCGTGCAGAGATAGTGTGTTGCAATACAGAGCGATCAGAACTGTGCAGCATATGTAGGAAAGCCCGAGGGGCTTTATCTCGAGAAAGGTCACTGCTGGAGAGTCATACCATCATGGTTTAGCTATAACTTTTGTGTTATCAGGTTTCTAAGTGCTAAGTGTTGAAATCAAGCGGAGATCAATATAATTATGTGGTTAACCAAGTTAATGTAAATATTGGGTTGGTCCTGATGCTTAATATCATGTTCCAAATTTTGTTATCCCTTTTCTTCTCTCTTGGACTGTTGGATCTTGGCCTTGCTTATTTTTGTAGTCTCCATTATTGGTTAATGTCTAGATCTTATTCTCTTGACCAGCCTACACGAAAGAGGAGTCTATGAAGTACTTCAGATGGATTGCATGCCATGTTTGACCCTGGTTCATTTACCTTAGTGGTAAACCTAATGTTAAGGGTGGAGATGAGTTGGGTTGGATTGGATTGCATGTAGGAGCATTTGTAGTAGATGTGTTATGTACTATTCAGATAAGTTCAAATTCAGTAACCACGTCTAAGAGTACTACTGCACATAGTTTAATTG
The DNA here is from genome assembly GCA_036897385.1 of Geranium incanum. Taxonomy (NCBI): domain Eukaryota; kingdom Viridiplantae; phylum Streptophyta; class Magnoliopsida; order Geraniales; family Geraniaceae; genus Geranium; species Geranium incanum. The sequence goes on from JAYMTQ010002098.1 coordinate 4,205, forward strand.
ACAGTATCTGTATGCCATTGAATTTGAATACTGTACCTGGTCAAACCTGATTGCAACATGCAAACTGATTATAAAATTGTGTTTGGTATTTAAAATTTGTTTGCAATTTAGTGATTATCAGGGTCACTTCAAAAGAAGTTGGGTTGAACTGAAATTGTTCTATGGAATCTCAGATTGTTTGGTAATGGGATGTTCTTTCTTTTCAGCTGTCTGCACTGCTATCTGATATAGGGCTTAACATACGTGAGGCACATGTCTTTTCAACAACTGATGGCTACTCCTTGGATGTATTCGTTGTGGATGGATGGCCGGTTCAGGTACCTTGTTTCTGTAAGAGTTCTATTATCATTTGAGTATATCACTTGTGCTTCCTGGAGTTGTAATCTTTCTATTACCTGAGTGATCTACTTGTTCAGCAATCATTTACTTTTTATGTGAGCATTAAGATATCACTATTTCGTAAACCACTGTTGTACCTAGTTAATGTTTCTACTGTTTGTGATCTCTGTTACACCATTAGCACCAGTGAATGAAATTGTCATATGTTTGTACTGTTACTGTAGTCTTTGTTACTTCTATGTGTCGAAAGTCTGAGGGAGTTGAGCGCCTTCCACCATTTAGCCAGTTTTCTGGTGTGAGTTCTGATACCTTAAAATAAATTTAATTATGGATTTTGAATTTAGAAGTCTTTACTTTGAAGATCCCTTTTTCATAATATTTTTTGAAGATTCGGGGCCAATGTATACACTAAAGCAAGAAAGAACCACCTTTTCATATTTTTAGTATTATTAAAGAATTCATACTTCTACCTACACCATTAGCAATAAGTGAATTTGTAATCTTAGAATGTTCTGCTGCCGATGGTTAAGAATAATGTGTCTCTACATATTTTAGTCTTCATCATGCTGTAAATTCAATGAAAGGAAAATAGCTGTATTATATGTTCAAAAGCACTATGATTATTATTTCTTTTGACAATGTGTTTGCTGAATACAAATTTTGCTGACTTTCCATTGTTGCGGTCAGGATACGGAGGGTATGTACGAAGCTATGGAAAAAGCTCTAGTTAGAAGTGAGGTAAGTTTTGTATTATTGAAACCCTCTTGTTTTGGTTCGTGGTTTCTTTACTGATTATCAGTGGGTACATGACCAAGTCTTGGCATGCAATTTGCTTGGTATCTACAAACCCCGATTCAGCAATTTTGTTTAACATCAATTATGATCTGCATGTTAGTAGATAGTAATTGAGCTATAGAAGAAGGTAATTATTCCATCTTGTGAACCTGGAGAGAATTAGCATATTTATTTGCATTATCTAGTTGTTTTTTTCAAAGGAGGCCCCTGAAAATGAATAGATATCCATGTGTTTTTGAACAAAATCCATGTAACAGTGAAGGGACAAGGAATATATAGAATTCAATCCTTGATTGCTGCCTATTTAGATATGGAGTACACCACATCTATGGTTATATGCAGATGAACAAAAGGAATAGAAGTAGATAATTTGTTGAAGATGGGCGGAAATGTAATAGCCAGTGTTCTAAAAATTTCCGACTTGTCCGACTAATCCCCAATTAGTCCAAGACCCTCTCCGCCCGACTAACGCCTGGAGTTTTTTAGAACACTGGCAATAGCAAAGCATCATCTCTTATATGACGAGGGTTAAAGGAGCAAAAGTGTAACATAAGAGGTTGATAGGGTGACTTGTTTCCCCGGACTTGGAGTATGGTAAAAATGAAGAGTTGAATAGATCTATGCACCAAATCTCAGTATTTGTGTACCAAACCAATACGAGCTAGATTTTCAACATTGATGTCTCACCCATAAAAAGAACTGGAGTAGAACTTACAGTCAGTTGGGTCTAAATATGGAGAAGAAACTATTTCATGGTGAGCTGTGAGGTAGACACAAAAAGGATACTGTGGTTGCTGGAACCGACGGCACCTTCTAGTAGATAATTTGCCATCTAAGCTTCTCATTGGGCATGAGTATTCATAATTATATGAAACTGGATTAAAGTGAAGTATTTTGCATTAGAAGGTACTCATTTTCGACTCCATTTTCCTCCACCATACCCTAGAAATTTGAGAACATTTTATCGGAGAAAATTTGCCTAAAATAGGCCGAGAACATTTTCTGTTGAGACTTCTTTTTTATCTTAGTGCATGCATTGGCTGATTAAAGCTTCCTGCCAGCAGATCAATTAACTTATGCATTAGTAGTCTTGCTCATCATGAATTCATTTGGTACTTGGTTTTCATTTTCTTTTTCTTTTGATTACACCTTTTAGCTCATCAACTGTATAGTTTTGATGCAATTGAACAACTAATACACACACATACAATTTTGTTTGCAAGTTGGAAATATGCTACAGTAAGTGCACAAAAGTTTAGTATATTAATGTTTTAAACTAAGATGGTGGGCAGCTCAATGTTGTGGTTGAATATAAATTTATATTGACATTTGTGTCATTCTAGAGATAAGTTAATGCTCATAATTAAGTAAAACATTTATAGTGGCTTTATTCTCATTTTAATTTCATGATGAAGACTTTCCCAGTGCTTATGTAATGGGGGCTTGAGATTGTAGTTTGATTATACAACAAGGGCTTCTGGAAAAAAGTGATGACGATACTTTGGTAATGTAGGGGTCATGGTCTAGTTCCTCAAGTCATTCAACTGTAGAGAAAGCACTGGCAGCAAAAGGTAAAGCTGGGGATTGGGAAATAGACAGGGCATTGCTGAAAACTGGAGAAAGAATTGCATCTGGATCATGTGGAGATCTGTAAGATCGATTTTATTTTCAGATTTGCTTCATTTCATTAACTTTATATGGAAAGCTTTCCATATTAATCACCTTTATTTATTTCTTTTGGTAAACAAAGGTATCGTGGAATTTATCTTGGACAAGCTGTTGCTGTTAAAATCCTTAGATCTGAGCATCTGAATGCTGCTTCAGAGGATGAGTTTGCTCAAGAAGTGGCAATTTTAAGGTGATGCTTTAATGATTTAGGCATTTATTTTTGCAATTGACCACATCTTGAGGCCTCCACCTACACCTAGAGCTATAAGGTGGATCGGGCTTTAACAATGACTTCAAGAAATCAAATTCTACAGTAACTTTTTGTTTGTCTCTTACTTGCAGTACATGACTTATAATAAGTGAAGAAAGTATGGTGTGACTATTGAGTGAAAACTAGACGTGCTTGAAAGTTGAATGCATTTATTACTTTTCTGAAAGTAGTTCCTTTTCTCAAAACACATAATGTTACAAACAAATAAATTTTTGGCGGGTTTGATCGTCAATTGTTTTTTATACTATTTTGTTGTGTAATAACGATGCTTTAATGTTTTATATATATTTTTTTTCAAGTTTTCATTCAGACATTTAACAAGATTTTTTTTGTTCTTTTGTTTCACCAATGACCAATGGTGGAAACGCGTGTAATAGATAATAAGACAATATAGTATTTTAGTTTGATTGGTTGATCTACTATTAACCCAAAACCTATAAGGTTGACCGTTTAGTATGGGATCTCAATCCTTTGCAAGTAGTTTGAAATTATTTTAACAGTAATAGTAAGGGAAGATGTTTGTTCGTGACTAACTTTAAAGAATAACTATAATGACACGGGGAGGATTGTAAAATCTGCTCTCTTGTAATTTTTTCTGTTGCTTTGATGGTGGGAAATTGCTTCTAACAAGTGTTGTCATTCTAGAGAACATTATATATGAAGTTGACGATTCTGTTTCACATTTGAGCAGGTAAAGATAATCTGAACTTTAAGTTCAGTGTCTTGTTAATCTTGCAAATTGTGACTGTGCTGTCAAATTTTGGCCAATGCCTGGTTCTGATCGTGTGCAACTTATGATTAGCCATGAATTTAGTTGTAAATCATATTATCTGATTTAGACATCAACATGATACTTGTTGTATGACCTACTATCTACATAATGTGAATTTTAACCACTTGTTTTTCATTTTGTCTTATCCTAGGGAGGTCCATCATAGAAATGTCGTTCCTTTTATTGGTGCGTGCACAAAATCTCCAAATTTTTGCATAGTGACAGGTAATAAACTTCTGTTTAGAAAGTTAATTATTCTACCTGGCAAAATTTATATCTTTGTAAAGTAAGTCCATGTAAATTGGCCATCATTTGATTTTATGGTCTGATGAGCATATTTATAAAACATAGCTCAGTTTTGGTTGCATGCAGGTGTGCAGACTGCATGTTGTAACACCTTAAAAAATTAAATCCTTTTCCTATCCCACGTCCTCAGTGTGAAAAAAACATTAATCACATGTGGATAGTAGCCGTCTAATCTCAAGGAAATGTTATTAGGACTTCTTTTACGCTTGTTGACAGGTAGGGTGTAGTTAGGGGATTATATTGTCTTTTTGATAGTCTAAGTCAAGCTTTGCCCTTCTCTTTTTCTGTGGTCTTAGGTTTTGCATTGAGTTTTTTGTAATACCCACTTCCCGCTTAGATGTTGAAAAAGGCAAATCTTATTCTTCTTAGTTCAAAACTCTGATCGTTAGTTTTGTCTAATTTAACCAGTAATCTGTAGGTTCTTAGTTCAACATTCTCAGCTGAAAAGGCGATACAATGGTATTAATTAACTGAATTAAAACTCTTCGTTTATGAGGATAAGTAAGCAGTGTTCAAATACTTCTAAATTAATCTCTAATGATTACCATAATAATCTGCCATTTAGCAGTTGGTATTTGCAGTTACCACATGCTAACTATAACAGAGCTTTCTAAAATTTGCATAAAATATAACTGTTCTGTTTGCTTGTTTGATTCAGAAATTTGAGATCAGTCTTCATTGCATCTGTTTTTGCTCGCAGAATACATGCCTGGAGGTAGTTTGTATGAGTATTTGCATAAGAACCATAATATCCTAAGGCTGCCTGAATTGCTAAAGTTTGCAATTGACGTCTGCAAAGGAATGGATTACTTGCATCAGAACAACATAATTCATAGGGATCTGAAGACAGCAAATTTGTTGATGGACTCTCAGAAAGTAAGAGTACTTACAAGTGTTATTTATTTCGTTGAATTGTTTATCACACATCAGCTTCTTGACATCGAACCATACCAAAAAGGTTGCATATTAAGCTCAATAAATAGTTAGTATTGTATAGGATCCAGGTTAGTGGGGTCTGCGACCCATTTTTATTTCCTCTCATCGTGACTCCTCTCCCTGTCCCCGTGTCCTTACCTACTCCAATGGTCCACGTGTAGAGAGAGATTATATCTTGGCAATGTGAACTAAATACGCAATCATTTTTTAAAACAATAGGATTGCGGAAGACGAGTAACAACCCTTTTTCTTATCCTATAGCATGAACAAAACTTCTGAATTGAGCTTATGTTATTCTATGTTATGTGTGTGGTACCTCCTCTCGAGTCAAATGGCACACAATTTAAATGCTTGCTCAGATTAAGCTCTGAATGTATCTAAATAGATAATGAGTTGCTATACCTAAATGTTATCACAGTGAAAACATCAGGAGCCTAAGTTGGAATGCCAATTCACTTTTAAATAATTCATTCTATTAGATGTTGATATACTTTTAGCAACCTGTCATAAATAATGCCAATGTCATTATTGAGAATCTGTTGATATCACAAATGTAAACATCCAAGAACAACTTTCAAGTATTGGTATATAGATTCATTTCTTATCACTTGAGCTCCATTCTATGTGTATCTGTCTGTATGCAGGTTGTTAAGGTGGCTGACTTTGGCGTTGCTCGGTTCCAAAACCAAGGGGGAGAAATGACAGCAGAAACTGGAACATACAGATGGATGGCACCTGAGGTTATAATCTTTATGATGCATTATTTTCTTCTACTTTTTGGGTTTGAATTGTTGTGATATCAAGGGTTAGATATATGTTTAAGGCGTTGTTTTAGAGTTTTAATGATATTTCTGTAGGCCTCAACTCCTAAGTCTTGATTCTTTGGCATTTCATGTTTGTACTCTAGTAGTGTTCAAATGTCGCTGTCTAGTTAGAGTGCTATATGTTAATTAGCTATATGCAGCACATCTTATAGAGCAATATAGACATAATAATATCTGGATTCTATTCTCTTTTATACAACTGGAACTTTTATTCAATGATAACTTTCCTTGTGAATTGTGGTGTTTATGCATTTTACTTGCACATAATTGGCATTGATTTAATGTTTATCCTACATCTTTAAAGGTTATAAACCATCTACCATATGATCAGAAGGCTGATGTATTCAGTTTTGCTATTGTACTGTGGGAGCTAGTGACAGCCAAGGTATTCCTCATGTTATTTATTGCTAATTCCATTTCATTGATAATATAAATAGGTACATGTCCGAGACTTCACTCAATCCTGCTGTTGGTCTTGCAGGTTCCATATGATACCATGACCCCACTACAAGCTGCTCTGGGAGTGAGGCAGGTATACAATTTTTTTGGCATCAATGTATGTATTGCATCGGTCAAGGAAGCAATAGTCACTAGGTTTTATAAGAAAAAAACTTCTTTACCTCGGGGTTTTAGGTTAGTTGGGTTTGAACACATGATGTTATGCTGTATCTTCTTTCAGGGACTTCGTCCGGATCTGCCGAATGATGCACACCCGAAGCTTTTAGGGTTGATGCAGAGATGTTGGGAAGCAGCTCCAGAGAACCGGCCATCATTTGCAGAGATAGGAGTTGAACTTGAAGAGCTTCTCTGTGAAGTTGAGGTGTCTTTCTTTCAATGATGTATCATACTTATGTTTTGTGTCAATTCTCTTTATGATATCATTCTCTGGAACTGGAACTGAGATACACGCGGTGGGTGTCATTTCAGGCGGCGACAGGAAGTGGCAACTGAAGATTTCAATATTTGGATACTTAGAGCGGCCAATTTTTAGGGGAGTGTCTGTGTGGTTTCCTTATTTTTGTAGTATTTTTTTGGTTGAGATGAGATGGTTATAGAAAGAGGAATCAGTCAAAGGCTGTATAATAGAAAATTAAGTAATAGGAAACGAACAGTAACAGTAGTCTTATCTCATATCTTGTAAAGATAGATGATGGCTTTTTATCAGTCATGATATAGAATAGAGAAGGTCTCCTTAGTTTGTTCATCCGAAATGAGGATCGAATTGTGTATCGTTTCTTGTTCAGCTCAGGGATCGATCGAAGTGAAATCGAATGTCGATTAAAGGCATTTACGGGAACATCATACGAGAATGAAGGAGATAAGCTTGCTATTCCATGAACAAGATGGACAATTCCAACTGGTTTAACCCTTAGTGCAATATCAACTTTGTATTTTAATATAGAGAGATGTGACATCCCTACAAATATCATGATTATTGTGGGGGTGTTGGGAAAGCTTTACTTTTATGATTTATTAAAGTACATTGTTTTATGATAATAGGTCATAAATGACATAGTAAACATGTATGTATACTTGAGACTTGCTAATTTTAACTAATTTTTTAAACTACTATTATTTTTTATAATTATCCCTTGTTTTTATCATAAGCATTCTTCTAGTTATGGAACTCATCATATAAAGTTTGGGTACCAAAATAAATAATTTTAAAGATTGTAGACTAGTTTAAATATGAATATAGAATTCCTGCCATAAAAGGTAAATAAGAACATAAATAAGTGGAGTTGACTTAAATGAATGGAATCCACGAATTTATCCATCACTGAACTGAAGTTGACTTGAATAAGTGCTCGAACGTAATGGTTAAACAATACGACAAAATAAACAATTCTTTTGCTTGATCCAATTATACATAAGCACTAAGATTTATCGGGCGAGAATATATATATATATATATATATACCAGGTGTGGAAGCGGGGAGTCCTTATGGTCG
>JAYMTQ010002099.1:0-12066 GCA_036897385.1 Geranium incanum
CTCCTTTTTGGTGCGGTCTTGGCTCCTTGAGCCAGCGATGTAAGGCCGACTTTCCGTCGTAGGCTCTTTGGGTTTCGAACGTAGGTATGCTTCAATTCAGTTGAAGCAAGAAGCGTTACCATCAGTGTAAGGTCGAGGAGCTCCAGGGTTTGTCTGACGGTAAAGTCTCTTGTTCGAGCGTCGAATGAGATCGCAATGATCGGGGTGGGCGAGGTCGTAGGCCTCGCCCTTCATGGGAAAGAGGGGGCAACGAATTAGGGCTAAACTCATTGGTCGCACGAGTGGAGATTTTTGGGCGAAGAATATATAGAGTATGACTCATGGACATCTAATCTATCAAGAAAAAAGTTATATTAACAACTAATAAATAATTTATACGTCAAATATTCAAGTTAGACGAGACTAAACCTTTTGCAAGAATAAATATTATGATATCAAATTACTGTTCCATTCATTAGCTCATGTTCCACAAAACCCTATAATAAGACCATGACAGAAAAACTATCCAGAATTTTAATGTCAAGCACAAATTAGGCTAAGTTTCACAAACCTAAATCATTTAAACATAAAAACAACCTAACACTTTGGTGACCATCGTGGGTGAGGCAGAGCTGATCGACGGAGCCGTCAGTTAGGGCTACCCAAAAGTAACCGAAAACTAGCAAATCGGGCAGAACGAAACCGGGATTAACCGGAACCTGAGTGATTGATATCGGTTTTGGTTTCAAATTCTACTAACCGTTATAGTCCGATTCAATTTTCGGTTTTGAGAACTGAAAACCGTAGTTAATCGGTAGTGGTTTAATACAAGTTACGTGACTTCATATTAGTCATCCATCATTTCAGATGAGTGCCCCCTCTTTCTATGCAGACACATATGCTCCACAATCAAGTCACCGATTCAAATCTCTATTCTAGGTCTCAAAAGCCGACCCACTCCTATTTTTTCTTCATCTTCATCATAAATTATTCCTCACTTCTCCTCTTCTCTTCATCTTTATCATCTGTCGCACTGCTCGATTGAGACCTCGAAGGCTTGAAACCATTGCATAACCACTCTCACTCACTCACTCACTCACTCACTCACTTTCTCTTCTCTACCCATTCATCTCAACCCAACCAAAACCATACTTCTCAAGGCTCCTCCAGGTCTCGATCTTGATTGCATGTCCCCCACCTCGATTCCTTCTGACTGCGGCTCAGTCCGTGGCGCGCGAGGTCTTCGACGATTTATCCACTGACGGAGAAGGATCTGCAAGCTCTGAGGAGTGGTGCACACCGACATGAACCGACCGGAGATTGTGGTAGTTGGCGATGTCGGCAGGGATCTAGCTGAAAATGTTGTCGACGAGATCGAGGTCGGAGAGAGAGGGAGATCGGGAGGTGAGGAACAAAGGTTTGGGAGAGAGAGAGAGAGAGACGCAACTCGTGAGGTTGAAGATGGGGATGAGTATTCCTTATTGGGCTCTTGGGCACCAAATCTTGGGACCAAATTTTTGTTTATTTTGAGGCCCAAATTAATGTGAGAGCTAGTTTCGATTCAGTCGAAAAACCGGTCAAAATTTTTGGTTAACTAAACTCCGGTTTCTTATCAATGCCTAGTCAATTTCAGTTCTCGATTTTGATAACCGAATCTACCAGTTCGGTTTTCAGTTCAGGGGACCGGTTTCAGTTAACCGAGTTTGAGAACTCCTACCATCAACGACCTTGTTAGTAGAGATGGCGAATGTATGGGAGTTGAACATGAGGTCCATGAGAGAGAAAGTGATTGAAGAAGGAGAGAGGAAGGAGAAAGAGGGTGAAAAGAGTAGTGTTTAAAAATTTAAAACATATTCAACAACATTTTAGTATTTTTAAACATATTTTAACTGAGACGGACATGAGTTAAAGTGAGGAAATTATAATTTTAACAGGGTTTCATTGAATTTTTTTACTAGAATAACTACGTGCGAATTAACTAGTTTCCCTTTTCTCTTTCATTAGAGGTAATAAAACATGAAATTAAAGCGGGCAAATTAGTAGGAAAATGGAAAGAGATAGGTCGAGGAACAGAGAAGAGAAGCTTAGAGTCTGATGGGATGTTGAGAGGACCCACCACGGCGGCGGGAATGATAAACTGCCCAAGAGCCGCCGCTTCTGCTTCTCTCCGGGACAACACTCTTCGTACCATGGACCATTCCGAAACGCTGACACAAGCACAAGCACAGGAACAGGACAAGCTTTATTTTCAGTACAACCACACTGTTCCCTCCAAATTTGCTAGATGGACTACCAGGTACTCTCTCTCTCTCTCTATCCCCGATGCTATTCACCCAAAACCCTTTCAAAATCGATGGAAGCGACTGTTATGGCTCGACTCAGTAGGGTTTTGATGGGTCAATTTGCTGATTTGATTAGATGACTCTGAATGCAATGTTCGGTGATAATCGTGTATTGCACCATCTGGGTTTTAGGGTTGGATAGGGGCACCCTGTTTAAATCTATTAAATCATGCACGTAATGTTATAAGTTATTTTTGGTGTTACATTAATACATAATTTGTTTGAAATTCGAATTTGGCAGGCAAAGCCACGAATTCATGTATGATAGGCCTTGGCAGCACGTGAATGATTTATATTCCAACCTTGTGAAGGGGCACCAGTCATTGTCAGCATTGCTTGGAACAGAGGTATGTCTTTTTTCCAGAGTATTAAGAGCATCAGTTGCACTTTTCTTTATCAGGAGTTGATGCACATTTTAATATTTTCTCATTGCAGAGTGATTACACGTAAAACTTGACACTTTTCCATGTTTGGTTTGATTCAGTAGTTTTCTTCTCAGTTGTAATACTAGTTGCTTGTTTTTCTCTTCTGTTTGATGGAAGTCAGGTATCTGCAGAAACGGATTTGTGTTTATGCGAAAGGGTTATTTTTCTTGGTTTATGCTGTAACTAGCTAACATAGTGGCATAAAGATGCTTTCTTACATGGTCTAATTTTATATGTTGTTAAGTTACATTCTTGATATTGATTCTTGAGTACTTTTTTTGGTCATTTGACCTCTAGAGTGGCATTCTCATATGTTTTGTGGAATTACCATTCATGATTTAGTTTTGAATATCAGTATGCATAATCTTAAAGGCGGAGATTGAACCATTTTAGAATATGGAACCTTTTCCGCTGAGTATGGTAAAGTTCTGCTGCAATGCTTTCTATCAATTCTCTTTATTCATGTTAAGTATATTGAATCACGATATGGATTGTCCCTAATGGTAAAATAGTACACTGAAAGAGCAACCTAATTACAGGAAGGAAAATCTAATCTTGTTGGTAAGTGTTCATATATGATGAAGCCCGCCTAGATAAGTTTCATTAAGTAGATAACCATGTAGGTTTCATCACCTAATTAACTTTATACATCAGTACCTTGGTGCATCTTGCTGGAAAATAGATTTTTTGGGGGTGCGATCATATATCTTTTTCCTTCCAACAGATGCTAGAGCCACATTTCTGTGTGTTCCGATTTCCTTATGTCATATGTGCACCTTGATGTCCATGTTATAGAGTGGCAAACTTCTCGGATTGCAATAGCACTTCTTAATTTGAACAATTATTTCTGTAAACTCACTGCTGCAAGTAGAACGGCAGAATGATATAGATATCATATAAGGGATGCTGTTTTCATTTTAATCCCCGCAGTATCAATTTCCTACACACGGAAACCATATTTGACTGTGAATTGAAGTAGTGCTTTTGCTGCATGTTTATTAATGTTCAAATGATTTATTACCATGAGGATCTATATTGGATTACATGCTTTTATATTCATCCAGAGAACTTTCCATGCAGACATATTCTGTTCCTGATGACACTGAAACTTCAGAGGTCGTCCTTGATGTAACTGAACTGGAACATATTAAAGCTAAGGACAGGTTTGGGAGGTGGGCAAGATCCAATTTTAAGATAGTTCTTTCATATCATGGGGGTTCATTTGATGGGTGGCAAAAACAACCAGACTTAAGCACTGTACAAGGGTAAGTTTTACTCGTCAATTTATGCAGTTAGGTGAAACACTCTTATCATATTAGCATATTCGTCTTATCAAGTTTTTTGGCAAGTTATGATCATTCCAATAGAAATTTTCAGGAAATGCCCCCATGCTAAAAGAATGTGGATTAATTCATCCCTCGATATTATAGTTGGGTTCCCTCCACCTACTAGCTTAAGCTTTTGGGTTGGAGTAAATTTGGCATGGCATCAAAGTGTTGTAGACTTTCCTGGCAAGTAGTATACTAGGTAATCTCTTGGTGTACCTGGTCGATAACACCTGAAATCATGATTGATATTTCTCATGGCAGTAGGCCTAGATTAAGATGAGATGAGAGGCTCAATGTAGAGGGGATGATTGTTAGGTGTCCACATTGTGAGTCTTGGTCCCACTTCCACATCGGATAAATATGAGGTTAAGGGCTTAGTTTGGAATTGGGCTTGCAACTTGTTTTTGCTTCCTCCCCATTCATATATTCTTGATCTACATGCAAGACCCTCTGTGTTGTTCGGTGTGCACGCAATAGAGAGGGCTGAAGTGTCTTACATTGACAGAATTTGAGTTTAGTTACCACTTGACATACTACTATACTAGTTGGGTCCTCCACCTAAGCTTAAACTTTTGGATTAGAGTAAGTTGAACAGTTACCAATGATGGCCTTTTTCAATCATCAAATGTTCCTATTGATGATTAGAGGTCACAAGAAATCTAGATTACTATAGTGAAAATATATGAAATTAGTCTAGTTTGCTTGGGATGCCACACGAGTTTCTCTTGAATCATTTCCGATATTATATATAGGATCATAAGTCAGTAAGTAATGGCATATATTATTTTGTTGCATTTGATGCTGTCTTTTCTCTTATTATATATTAACTAATTATGTTCTAAAATTTATCAATAGATGCATGTTTTAACTTCTGAAAGTACCACTTAATGAATGCATATTGATTGATAAAATTCATTACTTCAGTTTACAATTTTGTGCACACAATCCCTTCGTTTTCATTGTAAAATATTTTGATTCCTTTGTTTTATCGTTGCTTGATGCAGCTTTGTAGAAAGATCTCTCGGAAGATTTGTTGACGATAAGAAGGCTCAATCGTTAAAAGAGAAGTGTAAACCATTGGAAGGCCCAGCTTTTGTTGCTGGGCGCACTGACAAAGGAGTTTCAGCTCTTCGGCAAGTTTGTTCTTTCTGTATGTGACAATCTTATTCTGATAATATTTTTCTTGCTTATTGTTCCACTATTCTGTAATTGGGGTATGTATTGGCGTTTGTTTTGTTGAGATAGAAGATTCTCGTTCTCGTACAATAAATAGGAAATGAACTAGGAATGAAACAGAACTACGAATATGAAATAATTCTAAAAACTCATCAACCTGAAACATACCATGCTTTAAGATTGTTACAAATGTGACATATGCTCATATCCTTTGCTAATCATCTTTCATGTATTGTGGTAAAACGTGTGGGGTGAAGCAACATTATCGATCAAGACAAGCCACAATATTACCAGAATTGACATCAGAAACAAAAGATGGTGTCTGTTGGGATAACCACGTAGCTTAATACCCCTTTCCTTAGTATGTCATGTCTTGCGACAATAATTGTATTCATTGTTCCTCTGATAAGTAGTGTTTCTTCCACCACTGCAACCAGTCGTAGAGTCAAACAAACATGATAGAGTAAAATGATTGGCAAGAGCGGAAGCATCAACTGCAGGAGGGAGCTCATACACAGTAACAATAGAAGATACATGGAACTGATGGGTAGAAAAATAGTCCAATATTCCAATAGTGGCCCCGTCTAAAATTTGATCATGATTCATGGGTGGAGGATAACTAAATACCAATGTCAGTGAGACCTAGTACCATGAAAAACATATCTATTTGGGCTAATTGTGTATGTAGTTGTTGCAATCAGCATAAGAGCATTAAGTTCTTCCTTCAAAAACTCCAGTCTACCAATGAAGTCAGACATCTCCATTCCAATATGATTAAGGGCCAAAATTGTTGAATATCGTTAGTGTAAAAAGTTTGCCACAAAATATTACTTGATGATGCATCAAATTTTCTACATTGAACTTGTTTAGTATGATGAATATTGAAGTCTTACATCTAAAGGATGTGGATTGATTGACCACTTGATAAACATCTTGGGGCCTCCACCTATCAGCTTGAGCTTTTAGAGCTTGTATGGGCCTGTTCTGATCTATTTGTGTTGCATCTCCCATCCCTGGTGTGATCCACGTGTGAAGCTCACGCGCGAGGGGGAGTATTGAAGTCCCACATCTAAAGGATGTGGATTGATTGACCCCTTGATAAACATCTCGATGCCTCCACCTATCAGCTGAAGCTTTTAGGTGGGTTGGGCTTTAACAAGGAATAGCCTCACTCAATATGGTAAGGCGATCTTCGAGCCTTGGCACATAAATCATAATTTTATGTTAGCAGTCCATTACATATAATTCACATTTCCAATCAACTTCCCGACGTAATGGTTGAAGAATGAGTAGTAAAAGGAGAAGATTACTTGGTTTGACATGTCAGAAATATCCAAACTGACTTCAATTTTAAAACGAAATCATATAAAGGAGAAACAGAATAACATTGCTGGAGTAGTAAAAGTGGGGTTCAGTACAATTTGTTTTGTTTGAATATTCTTGTTGTTAGAATCCAATTCTCAAAAGACTAATCAATTTTCTTACAAGAAGCAAATTTTGCTAGAGTTTATAACTCAAAAGATCAAAATGCAGAAAATTCAAATCCTATTATGACAGGAAAGGCCATATCTGTGCTTACATTGTAGTGACTTGTGTTCAGATACTTGGAGGGAAGATGTCAATGCTTATGACATTGAAAATGCCATCAACCTTGCAGCACCAGGGAAACTCAGGGTTGTATCTGTATCGGAGGTAATATTTGATTCAAACTTTCCTAGCATGTAATTTTAACCCAACAGGAAATATTCATTCATTAATGATATATGTTTTATACTACAGGTGCCACGGTCATTTCATCCTAATTTTTCTGCTAAATGGAGGCGGTACATATATTTTTTCCCATTAAGCGATGGGGAAAATGAGGAGGAAAGTGGTGAGAATGAGGAGGATGCCGAGGAGTTTCATTCTACTGAAACTCTTGGTGAAATGAGTAACAGATGTGTTGAGGATGAGTTTGAAGGTAAAAAGGTACCTAGGAGATTCAGAGTAAGCAAGGTCAACCAGCTTTTACAACAACTTGAAGGAAAGTTATTGTCCTACAGGATTTTTGCACGGGATACCAAAGCTTCAAGAAGCATGTAAGCAAGGAGAAAGGAAGAGTTAATCTTCAGTTATATTACAAGAAGAGCATGCAACCTCTTAAGCTTGTTGGAAAACATTACGTTTTTTCTTGAGAACCTTTTGCTTGCTTTTCTGATTAATGCATCCCATCTCATTCAAGATTTCTTATATGGCATAGGCTGGAGATTGAGAAGCTTATACAATATAATTTGCCTAGCAACTGAAAATTCTTTTGATATGAATTCAATTAGGGGGGAATTTCCTTCAATTAGTTTTGTAACTACAGCTGCGTTTTAATTGCAGAGGCCCACCGACAGAGTGTTTCATCTACCATGCTCGAGCTGCAGTAGTCAGATTACCATGCTCGGTAAACATTCTTACCCATTTTGCAAATTTACTGTCATCCAGTAACTCTCTGCCCTTAGAAAATTTGGGTTTTTATGATGTAATTTTTATATGCGTCGAAAAAATTGAAAATAAATATCTACACAATTAACTACTAACTTTATTCTTTGATATCAAAAACTGCAATCTGGATTGAGCTCATTTTGGAAATTTATGTATGATGTCTGGCTTTATAAGCCGTTGTACCTGCCTGCATGGTTTCAATAACTGCACATTGTTAAGTATTTTTTATAGGCAATTATAACCTTAGGTGTGGGTATTAGAACCCATGTCCCTGCCATATCTCCCACGACCTGCCTACATTTCAGTTACTGACCGGAATACATCTATATTTTTTGTAGGACTGTAAAAGGGGAAAAGAAGTTATGTGCGTGGAGCTGGTTGCCAATCGCTTCTTGCGTAGGGTTGTTACTTAACTTTTAACTCATCTGTTTGCTTTATATCCTTCATAGAATTAGCTGGACATAACCTGTATCTGCTTGAAATAGGCATATAAACAACCCCTAGTGTGATTTTCTATTGAGCATGGAAATAGACATCTGATGAGCAGATGTTTCATTCCCTCAATGATAAAGTGTGTAGGTAGAATTTTCTAGGGTTTCCTTCTCAATCATATGGTTGCTCCTCTTGTTTCTAGCAGCAGTGTTGTGTCATTTTCTTATTAATCTATGTGGTTCTTTGAAGGTAGTTGATTGAATATTTGTCCTCTCATATGGAACTTATTATAACATTTTTTGTGGGAACAGATGGTTCGGGTACTCGTGGCAACATCTATAAGGGAAGCAGCTGCGGTTTCAGAAGATGATGCGCTGTTAAAACTTATGGATGCTACTTGTAGACGTGCAACTGCTCCCCCAGCACCTCCCGATGGCTTATGTCTTGCTGATGTTGGGTATGCAGACTTCACTCCGCAAAATCGCCTCATCCCTTGAAGTATCATTATGCATGATTCTGTTTGAGGAACTGCATGCATGAACTAATGGTCCAGGCAACAAATTTAGTCAACTGATTTAGAAAGTCATGATTCTTTGTATTGCTTTTCATCACGAGTAAACATTCAGTGACATTCTTTTGTATTTGTATCCTTTGCCCCCTTGTTGGTTTTGGGAGTATGTTGTATTGGATGCATCACATGGAATATTGTTTGGGTCTTTTGGAAGACTTTTAAGTTTAAATACAAGAACATTAAAAGTAGGAACTGATTCTTGATCATATTTGTGTTCATTGCCTATATTACTCATGCTAGCGGCAATTTTAGGTGTATCTGAACGAACATTGTTCTTACAGATTATTCTGCATTTGCTAGCAAAAACAACCTGGCAGGCTATCTCAAATCACACATGAGCATCAAAATCTCAGGTTGAAATCTGAATACTCTTTTGCTGTGATGCCATTGTGTTGTGACCATAAAATGGGTGTCCTGTTCTGGTAAATGGATAATGCCATTTTGGTTGGTTAAAAGGCAAAACAGTCCAAAAGTAGGCGCCAAAACCTACAGGCTAGCCGCATATCTCTCATGCAAATATTCTTGTGGTAGAGAGAGAATCCCCTATTTTTAGCATCTTCTCGTGCCCTCCTCTTGATTTCCCTATGTTTCTTGTCTCTTGCATTTCATCAAAGCTCCACCGCCACCCCTTGTGAACTTTTCTCCCACCATTTCTAAATCAAAAGAGCTCACACTTGTGTATCATTTCCATATTGAAGACCCCGCAAAAGGGCGCGCACGCCGCCCTTTTCATGCGTGTACTCCTGCTGCAACCACATGACTTCCTCTACCATGTCTATGTCTTGCAACAAGGAGGTTTCTCATTACTATTGTCATTGTTGTTGCTATCATAACCACCACTTTTTTCTCATTTGCATCATTGTCTTGCTCCATGCCATGGTGTCATTTTCCGCCCCAGAATCAGAAGTCCTCCTCAAGTTCAAGAAGTCCTTGGAGAACACGGACAAGATAGATAGTTGGAATGGAGAGAAAGGCGAGCCGTGCCAAAACGGGAAGCCCCACTGGGATGGTATTCTTTGCTACGAGGAGAATGTTTGGGGGTTACGACTCGAACAAATGGGGCTTAGCGGCATCATCAACATCGATAGCCTCAAGAAGTTGAGGTATCTGAGAGTTTTGAGCTTTAAGGGGAACGACTTTGCTAGTACAATGCCTGAGTTTAGGCAACTTAGAGGACTCAAGGCTCTGTTTTTATCGGATAATAGCTTTGCGGGGGAGATTCCTGACAACACCTTTGCGAATATGAATTATTTGAAGAAAGTGCATATAGCAAATAATAAGTTTGTAGGGATCATTCCTGTTTCACTAGCTGAATTGCCCAGGCTTTTGGAGTTGAGGATTGATGGCAATGCATTCGAGGGATTGATTCCGGATTTTCAAATCAAGGAGGATTTGAGAACCTTGAATGTCTCCTACAATAAATTGGAGGGCCCGATCCCGCATAGCCTAGGGAACATGAATGCCAGCGCATTTGAAGGTATGCAATGTGGATACATACATATGTAATGAATGTTAAGAGCTTCACTCTCATGACTTTTGCAGGCAACCTAGAACTGTGTGGAGCGCCATTGGAAGAATGCAGTGCGGCCCAAGCAGCAAGAAGGCCGTCAACATTGAGCCTCATCATCATCTCAATAGTGGTAGCAGCAGCCCTCATTGCCATTCTTGCAATGATCCTGATCCTGATGCGGCGCAAGCGAAGATCCTCATCCTTGGAGGACCCACAATCAATGAGGGACACGAATGGCGCGGGCTCGTCGAGGAAGGCGTTGGACAGCAGTCACAGGTTGTCCTTCATCAGGGAAGACAGGGGGAGGTTCGACCTCAAGGAGTTGATGGGAGCCTCTGCGGATATATTGGGCAGTGGCAGCTTTGGCGCTTCCTACAAGGCCGCCCTCCCAAATGGCCCGATGATGGTTGTCAAGAGGTTTAGGAAGCTCAACAATTTGGGGAGAGAAGAGTTTGGTGAGCATATGAGGAAGCTTGGAAGGATGACCCATCCTAATGTCCTTCCTCTTGTCGCTTACTATTACAGAAAAGATGAGAAGCTCTTGATCACTGACTTTTGTGAAAGAGGAAGCTTGGCTATTTGTCTCCACGGTATGTATATATTCTCATCTCGATCTTTATGGGGCTTAGGAATTGTTGTTAAAGTTACATTGTTTGTTTGTTTCAGGCCACCAATCTGTAGGAGAACCAAGCCTTGATTGGGCGAAAAGGTTAAAGATTGTGAAAGGAGTAGGAAAAGGGCTTGAGTACCTGTGCAAAGAGCTGCCAAGCCTGGTGACACCGCACGGCCACCTCAAATCCTCCAATGTTCTCATCGACCAAGCGTACGAGCCCCTTCTCTCCGACTATGGACTCATCCCAGTTGCAAACCAAGAGACTGGGCAAGAACTCATGGTGGCCTACAAGTCTCCCGAGTACGCCAAACACGGGAGGGTGACCAAAAAGACAGATGTGTGGGCCTTGGGGATACTCATAATAGAGGTGTTGACTGGGAGATTCCCGTCGGACTTCTTGCACAAGGGCAAGTGCGAGTGGGAGAACGATCTGGTGGCATGGACCAAAATGAATTTCAAAGGAGAGTGGAGTGATGAGGTGATAGACAAAGAGATGAAGGCGGCTAAGAACGATGAGGGTGAGATACTCAAGCTTTTGAACTTTGGGATGGTATGTTGTGGAGATGCAGACAAGAGACCGGACGTGAAGGAGGCTCTCAACAGGATTCAAGAGATCAATGATCCTAGCTAGCTGCCTCATTCCTAACAACATTCCCATTTCTTCTGTTTATGTTTTGCTCTCCCGGTTTGCAAAAAAGAAAGAAAGAACTTCGAGCATATATCGAACAAGGGGTGGCAAGTTTTGGTGTTCTCCGGGCGAGTAGTAGGGAGTGGTTTACGCAATGCAGTGGGTCTTTTGTTCCGCAATCTGGTAGGCAAGTCTTGAACCAGAATTTTTTGCTGTGGAAACTCTTGTATTTAACCCAAGTACTTCCATGTTTATACTAGCATTGTTACACTCGTGATTTTGTCAATGTTAGGTTAAATTGAAATAAAAAAGAATATATTACAAATATCCCATTTTCTAGAAAAAGAATATTGTTGGTTTTTTATAGAGTTAATTACACTTTATTACAGTTAAAGTGACGGGTTTTACATTAACTACATGTATGATAAAAAGTTGAGATTGAGGTCAGATGGTTTAATTTCTTTTACCCATATACTCATTTCTGTCCAAATTTTACCTAACTTTTCTTTTTAAATGTAAAAAGACGAAAATAACCATCAAAATTTCAAAATAATGACATATGGTTTGAGGAAGATTGGACTGGGCAGAACTGG
>JAYMTQ010002100.1:0-12062 GCA_036897385.1 Geranium incanum
TGTTACAAGGGTGGTAGGTGGGCCGTGGTAGGTGGGCCTCCACACCTAACAATATGTGGCAGCCTCCACACTTAACATCAATATCAACTGTAATCACGCATAAATCACGACTGCATATAAACATTATACAAATTGGACATCTCACATTTTTGAATAAGGTCTGAGAATACATCAGATATTCAGCAGGGATCAGACAATAAATGGACATATATATACTGAAACTAAATTGTTACTAACCTGATGTTGTGCAACGAATCAAAATCAGTCCTAGAATGCAGTGTCCAAGAGCTCTGGAGCTGGGTTGTGTAAATCTCAGAAGCAAGAAATGAAAGTTGAGAAAGAAAGCAAATGATATGAGATAAATGAGAGAGAAAAAGGAGAGGGGCCAACATTACCAGCAAACAAACACATTAAGATGTAAAGTAACAAAGATGAATAATTGATGCCTCAAAAGGAAAAATAATCATAAAATGGGTGGACGAAATTTAACGATAACAAAAATCATTGCTTCAATAAAAAGTTGCCAGTCATGTTTGGTGTATATGATATACCAACAGTAATTGCAAGAATCATTTCATTTACATTTCCAACAGTAACACTTGTTGGAGTAAATTCTTACAACACTGATAAATAATAACAACGTACAATGGTTGAAACTTTGATTTTACTGTTTCTCTATTTCGTAATGGTTGTGTGCATTCTATGTAACAATGCATATTGTATACATGTCATCGCTATTCATCTTCAGGTCAACTCCCATCTCCCCATTTCTTCTTCATCAGACCAAAACCATGATACAACTTTCATTTTTCCAAATGCATATCGTAATTTTCGTGATCATATCTCCTCTACTCTCTCAATATCCTCTGGATAAACCTACATGATCCAATATACGCTAAGTTATGCATATGTATTCACTTATAGCAATAATTTTCTGAATGTTTCTTCCAGTTCAGAGAGCTATGCATATCTCACCTGGCGATTATCGTCACTGGAACTGGTTCTGACCTTTAACTCCCCTCTACTGGTTGTTTGCGCGTCTAATATCTCTGCATCGCACATCTCCGCTCCACCTAGTTCCCCGTTTCCATGTGCAGCAGCAGTTTCCCCTTCCTGCACCATGTTCAATTTATTACAACATTAACTTTGCAGATTCTGGTAAACAATACTTCTGTTTGTGATTTGGATAGAATACCTTAAAAGAGAGTCTCGGGGTGCCAATGACTTCTTCGTATTCAGCAGCATCGAGTTCTTTCAAATGCTGAGGCTGAAACAGCTTCGGGAGCACATGCTGCCTTATGCTGATCAAAAGGAAGAATGGCAAGGGAAACAAGATTCCAGCTATAGGAATCCACGTCACGCCAAAACATACCAAGAAATATACCAACTGGAAGAGAGTGAACTTGACTATGGATCTGAAAGGCACTGACTCCACAAAGGAAGCGTGAGCTCCTTCCAAGACCCTGCAATTGCACAAGCAAGTGTTAAACCGTTATAACTCTAATGTGTATTGTGATTGTGTTTTTCCATTTCATCACTTACTTGTGTCTCCGTCCTGGTGAGATGAAGAGGAGGAGCATCCTTTCCCAAAACTGGTTCCCGGGGAGAGAGTCAATGGCCATGTAAGCGAAATATCCCCACAGGACTGAGGTTGGTATCAGCTTTATAGCGGGCATCGCACATACTGATAACGCCACCAGCAATGACTGCAACAGATTGCTGACCCTCTGCTCGTTCACCCGAACAGGCAAGTAGGCATCAATATGCTTGTCCGGGTCAAATGCACTCTCTGTCTTCTTGCCTTCAGTTTCACTCTTCATGACTGCATCTTTCAAGTCCTCAAGCTCCTTCACCACTGAAGTTGTCTGCAACAAAAAGTCAATATGAAATCATGAATACATGTCAAAAGTCAAAACTTCCAAATTAAATGCATAGAAGACTTACCACTGGACCACTGTCCATTTCTATGAAAATGGCTTGCATTTTCCCATACATTTCAGAGTTACTAGCACTTTTCTTTATGCTTTCGCGCACACTTTTCATCATCTTCCTTCGAATCAACTGCAGATCACCAATCGCATTAGGCCAAATTTAGCAACAACAATAAAATCGATAGTTTGTTGGCAATTCTGATGATGCACCTGTTTTTTTAGGACAGCGAGGCTCTTGGTATGCATGGGGGACTGTGGCAGAACCCCGTTAGAAGGAGGCAGACCAATCAATCCGCAAAGCAAAGTCTGAGACAAATTTGTGTTACTTACATAACATAGAACATAAGTTTTTATTAGACTGTCATAAAAATGTGAAGTGCATATACCATAAGTCCTAGCAGCAAGATGTCATAGTGATAAGCGGGAGGGTTCTTAAGGTTGAACTCTTTCTGCTGCGCCAACTGCGAAGCAACGCTGTGGTCGAAAAAGTAGAGCCCTGCTATCATCACAGCTGGAACAAAGGCGGCAAAGATGTAGGCTGGAGACACATTTCCCATGTCCTGTATTTTGAGACTGTCAGGTTCGGTATAAAACAAGATCACTGACCATTTCCTCAAAAATTAAATCATTTTGCAGTAAAACCAGTCTCGATGAGTAATATTTTATAGGTAAAATGGCAAAAGAGTATTGTATACTATCACATTTTTGTTGTGTACTTTTTTAATGGCAAAAAAAAATGTTGTGAACTTTGATTTTTTGTGCAAAATGTATGCATTTGTACAAAAATGACGAAATTGCCCCTGAAATTAAGACCTTGCAAAAGTGTGAGTATATATACAACACCTTTTTGCCATTTTCCCCATTTTATAACATAGTCTCATCAGTCATACTTAAAATCATCTCTTTACCTTGATTACAGTCCAATGGCCTAAAGACGGAGACTGCCAAGGAAGGGGGCTGTAGAGCCTTCTGGGGACTCCTTCCGGAGCTTCACTAGGTTTAATGAATGAGAGTAGGGTCCATACCACAACCGCCAAAGGAACTCCATAGTCTGCGACGAAATTTCTTAACCATCCTATACAAATACAGCACAAGCTTTTAGATTCAAGAAATACTGTCAATTGTATACCATTCTCGAATAGATTCATTTGACGTACCTGTACCATATAGCCATGACCTCGCCTTCCTGCTCTTTAGAGCGGTGTAGAGAAGGGCGAATGTAAATATAACGCCTAGTAGCCCATTTGTGTATAGCCATTGAAACTGATTCTTCTCTAAGGTTGGGTCGTCAGCTTTAGGGATGCTGAATTCAGTCACCACTCCCTGACATTCAAGCATTGTGCTTACGTTAAGGATGATATTTTAACCAGAAACCTAACCATGCTTATAGTTTCTTGAATGGAATTACCTTAACGGCCTGCTGGATGAACAAGACAGCAATCAGCATGCCAAAGAGCTCTCCCGCAACCCTCGTGAACCGTTTTATGACCACACAGGCGTTGAAGATCGCCAGGAGAAACAGCAGGAGGGCAGTCCACACACAAACCCTGACCAGATCATTGTTATTAATACAGTTAACGCCAATTTTGATAGACATTTTTGCAATAATAAGGGTATTAAAGTCACCTACCATCCAGCCCAGGCCAAGAACAAGTCCTTCCCCAAACCCTCTCTTCCTTTTGCAAAGTTGTAGAGGTAAGTGTACATTATGACCGTTGGTTCCGCGACTCCTAGTATCAAGAGGGGTTGACCGCCAAGTATGGAGTGTATGATACCGCATATTGCAGTAGAAGCTAGAGTTTCAACTGTGCTCAAGCTTCCATCTGTATAACGAAAACAAAAAATAAACAAAACATCATATTCGCTCTCCAAAAGACATAAGGCTTCACAAGACTAACCTGTATCTCGACTGAGTTGTTCGCCGAAAGCAATAACAGGAAGTGCAGAAGCAAAGAAAATATAGGTAGTTGGTGCCAAGATCCTAATCATGGAAAGATAAACAATGGGCTCGATAAGGAATTGCAAAGCTGTGTCATAGAATTATGCGAAATTCCAACAAGAACATATGTGATAGAGAGCAACCTAAAGAGTAAACGGTAAATACGAATCAAAATTACCCGAAACCAGATCGAATACCGCCAATCCAATCTTGCTTATAACATGCTGCTCTTCCTCTTATGTCACTTGCAATTCCTCTAAAAGGAGCTTTCAAGTGCTCCATTACTGAAATTGAACAAAAAGGGTAAAGTATCAGAAAAAATGAACTCAAAACAAATAAAATTTCACACTGAAACAGAATTCCAAAAGAGACACTCAAATTCTTGTATCTGAATAAGTTCAATTTTCATGCAGGTAAGTTCTATTTCCTTCATCACAGTATATAGGGCAAAAAACAATTCACAGAACCCTGTTTGGCCACTGAGAAAACTCGAGAAAATCAAAAGACATGGTAATCAAGTCCCATTCCCATTTCAAAATATCACACCCAATAGTGAGAAACATGTTATTGACACTAAAGTCTTTCTCCAATTTCCCAAACACCACATCACAGATTTTAGCATTCCCCCAAAAAGTTGCTTCTTTTATATTTTTTTCTTCAAATCAAGCAACGAGTGAAGAAAAAATAAAGAACCCAGAAAGCCCCACGAAACTAAAAAACCATTCCCGGCGGCGCCATGGTGGAGGCGCGAGCAAAAGTAGAAACGAGAGAGAATAAAAATGCGAACTTTATTGAACCAGATTGAATGTGGAAGTTAAGGAGTCCACAAAAAAAAGTGCAACATTAGTTCAAGAGGTTCACCGCCGGTGGTGGTGCTCCGCCGCGAACGATTTTTTCTCTCTGGCGCTCGACGGCTGTTTCGGAGAGACGAGGTCATTTTAAAGAACCGCGGGAGTTCAAGAGTGGTCCCCACTAGGGTTAAGGTTGTCTGTGACATGTAATACCCTAGGATGTTACAATTGCCACCGTGTCACCGTCGATAGTGCATAAGGTATTATTTTTTACGAGATTCAAACTATACCATTTTGATAAGTATTTTTAATTTATTTGATAGGTGTAAACGGGTTGTAAATGTTCGAATATTCGATCCCGTAAAATGTGTAGTGTAAAATAAAATAACGTGATTGACCTTTATAAAATGTACAGTGTCAAACGGTATAACGTGATTGACCCTATAGATATTTGAAAATATTCACAGTAAAATCTTATTATCATACGTCGCGCGTTGGGATAACGCGTGTTCAGATTTTTAACGATCCAACAGTTGTAGAACGTTTAAACGTTCTCCAAGTAAATTACAATTATTGGATCGATTTTGATGCAATGAATGACGAATTAGCTTTAAAATTCTATATTACATGAGTTTTGTAATTTCTTGATATAAAATGAAATTGAAGATTAATTATGATTTGGCATTTTTATATTAATTATGGCAAAGATGTAATGCAAATTCAAGCTACACACCGACCAATGGGTCACCATTATTCATATTGTTTGATGTATATAGGGAATTTTTGTCCTTTTATCCATAATTAACTATTTATTCTATTGTATATGGCCAATCATATCAAACATTAGCTTCACTTCCAACTTAAAAACGATAAATAGGACATGCAATAATGTATATGACTATTGTTTACGTAAATGTTTATTTTGAATCGTTATTATTTATGTGTGCCACAATTATGTTTTATACATGGCTGAATATGGGTCAAAGATTTGAATTGAATTGGTCAGATTGTAAATTAAAAACAAATATTAAATGTAGATATGGGATTGAAATTTAGATAGACTAAAAGACATAAAATCAAATTAACTTAACTTAAACAAAATATCTGTATATACTTATATCATTGTTTTAAAATTTATTGACTCGTGCAGGTTTTATATTATTTATTATAATTTTTGAATTAATTCATACACATTATTTGATATCGACTTGAGTGGGAAAAAAAAGTTCTACCAAAACTATCTATTGATTTTCTAGATTTGGATTGACCATTCGTGAGATGGCTGCAAAATTTTGAGCCACATGCTCTAAGCTATGATTTGTTTGGATCTCATCTGTTACAACACACTAAACATTACAAATAAAAAGATTATGTCGTAGAATCATTTGTTCCGTAGTACAATTGAACTAGAAAAGACCAAAAACATGTTCATGTCAAATGCAACATGCGAGACTTGGGACAGATAGGCCGATGATGTCCAAGCAAGTTAAAGGGACAAAGATGAACTACATCATCATAATTCATGTGTGGTATCACTCGAAACAAATTAAGAAAATGATTTGATGATCGAGATAGTTCTACCGATTATTTATGTGGATATAAATTTTGAAGTTAATATCGATTATACTGTCTTTTTCTTGAAATATAATATTTTTTAAAGCAAAAAACGTCTTTAAATTTGTTCTAGGGTGATTGATGCAGGATGCAACAAGGGTCACTACGGCCCGGTGCATTGTGTCCCGGAGGAGAATCATGCGCTTCAGGATTTGAGGACGAGACCATCAGGATATGGCTGGCTGGACCGACGAGTCACAGTGAGAGCGATTCGCGTGGGAACGGGCCAACGGGGAAATCAAGGAATGGGGGGTGATGATGAGTGGAAGGAGAAAGCAACAGTTGCCTAAACTTGGCCTGTAATGTGTGTGTTCTTCACTTCACTTTGTAAATAATGTACCTTATCCTATACATATTAGAAGAGTCTCACATTTTTCTCATAGCCCATATCAGATATTGAATTGTATTGTTATTTTTTGTTATAACTCTTGGAATGTCTATATGAAATATTCAGAGTATATTACTTATTTTGTTCTAATTTTATTTTTATTTTTGTTCAAAGTTTATTACAATAAAAACTCTCCATATATCTCATAGTGGGCTGGGCTTAATGGGCCAATGGAAATTATAACCAAAAGACAATCCGCCTCTAAAAAAATTCAAACTCGTGATCTCACAAAAAAACGATGAACTTGAACTCACGATCTCACAAAAAAACAGCTCTTCAGCCTCAAACCCTTAGGGTGATGCCAAGGAAACAAGTAGGGTATATTTACATGATTTCTCCTGGTAATTACAAAATGGGAACCACCTTTGATATCTTTGTCTTTCACAAAAAATGTTGCTGTAAGGACTGTATGTTGTGTGATGACCTCTATTTATAATAATGCCTCCTTCACTATATTAATTTCCTTCACTTGATGCTGCATAGAGGGAAGGTGCAAAGAGAATTAAGATGGATGATTCACAAAAACACCAAAATCATTGTTGAAATGGAAGTGAAACTTGGGATATTCTAAAAAGCCCACCTTGTGCAGTGCCTCCCACCATAAATCCGACTTCTCATACAGCAGACGCCACTCGACAGCCAAAGCGTATTCACTGGTGTTGGGCTGGGAACAATGTGACGTCGACACAGCAGTTGCCTAAGACGAAATGAGAGAGGTTTGTTAATCAAGAAGGAATACAGAAAAGTGTGAGCATCAGAAAATCAAGCATTCGTGTGTGTATCTTGGAAGTTAGAAGGAGAAGTCACCCTCTCTTCCCGCTGCTTCTGATACTTGGTTTGTTCCAAGGTCAGATGGCCTGCAAAGCTCTCTGATTTGCCAGGCCGTGCTCTAGATTTTCTGTGAGCTACAATGGGTCTGTCAAGAGAGGAAAGCTACACATCAGCATCCTCTAAACTGCTTTTCCGAAGTCAGCTCCATAATAAAATGGGGATGGCCCAATGGGAAAGGACACTTGGCAAGAAGAAAATGTAAGACTACCCAATTAAGTGTTTCGATCCCATCTAAGAGCTTGTGGCTTGTACAATATTTTCAGCCTTGCATCAGAAACTAGATGGAATAACCAAGACTATTATAACATATGGTGTTTTAATAAGGAAATTGAAGTTCTGTCCTGTTCAATTTCTTCCCTTGTTCGGTAAGTGTAGGGTTTAGATATAATTACTTTTTAGGTGATATTTTCTTACTTCTTCAATATAAAAGAGTTCATGGCATGCCTTGGAAAATTCCGCTTGCTATAACTGTGGCATAACGGGTATGACTATAACAAGGAAGAAAAAAATGCAATACCTTCCATCTGATAGCAATAGGCATGTTTTCCTCAACGTATTTAATGCATTGTCAGCTACTTCTTTCGACTTGAAAATCACAAGAGCTTTGCCTATGGCACAAAGTAAAACGCAATATTTTGTGTTATCATCAAGAGTTGCCTGATCATTGAGAGCTGATAAAAAGACAATAGCAGCAGATACTTTACCATAATGTGGGTTGGAGAACGTGCTTCGTTGCATCATCTTCGCTTCAACCCTCTCTTTAAGTGCAGACCAAAGTATATTCTGAGAAGTCAAAGGTGCAAATAATCATGATTCAAATCCAAGAGGTAAACGAAAGAGATTTTCAAACCGCAGTCTCCTAGAGTATCCAAGCGCTCTTTAGGATTGTCATTTCTTTTTAAAGTTCTTCCTTTTTCGTTACTATATTTCTTTTATTCCATTGTATTATTTTTTAGAGTTTTCTTTTCCCATCTTGGGAATCGATTTCTCTATTTCATTTCATATAATTGTTTTAATTGCCGATAAAAATAAAAATAATAATGTTTCATACTACTTTAAGGGAGCAATATTGGACCATAAACACCAACTATTGTTGGACCAAGTGATAAAGAACTTGCACACCTCTATTTCTAAAGATGTATATGACGGGTCCAGATTTTCCAATAAAACCAGGGTGCCTGATTCTCGAGCTGTGTCCATTTTTTCCTCCCAAGGCTGCCAAAAGGTTAATGAGAAGAAAAGCAGAAAACAAACTTGGCATACAGGTTTGTGAGGACAACCAAAGGCCAAATGAATGCAAGAGAATGACTACTCACGGATTGCCTGAACCAGGTCCTTCGTTCCTGCAAAGCATAGAGTAGAAGAGATTAGAATGTACCACTTGTGAACATTAGCAAAGGGCACGTAATTAAGGACTTAAGGAGTTGATGATACACTTTCACACCATGAGCTCCCACTTGTTAACACTCTCACATGGTAATAACCAGTGTTCTAAAAAAACGCTAGGCGCTAGTCGGGTGGAGAGGACCTTCTGGGGACTAATCGGGGATTAATCGAAAAATAAACCGGATTGAAGGATTACTAATCGAAGATTAATCGGACATTGATCGGGGATTAATTGGACAAATAAATCGGGTTGAAGGATTACTAATAGAAGAGTAATTCAAAATATAATTCAACTTCATTACTTCAGAACTTTTCTCAAGCCTAAGTCAGTTTCTCTGGTAAAATGGTTCAAAAATGTCATATAGAACACCAAAAACTTACAGCATCTGGCCTTCTCGTGACCGCAAAAAGTTTACTTTCAGTTTTGACACCATTAGCCCGTGGAAATTTAGGAATGGCTTTATCCGAGATTCTCCCCATCCCATCAGAACCCTTCGCTTCAGGCGGTGGTGCCATGTTTCGAGTAGTAGTAGGACCCTCAGCATTCTGAACAAGCTTTCTCTTTTTGTAAGGCTGGATATCTGATTGCTCTCCCTCACTAGCTACATGTTTCTTTGATTCTAGACCTGCAAAAAAAACATGGTCGCAATTTCAAATTAATTGGTGAAGTGAAACCAAAATAAAATGGACAGAGAAGGGTTTTGTTGAGATCACCTTTGACCACAAATCTGAAAGAGTGGCGTGACTTGCCATCCTTCACTTCATCATGAGCCACTTTATCTAATCCAGTTTTGGAAGGTGAATTTGAATTTTTAGTCTGCTCTTCAGCGGTAGCTTTAACATTGTTTGGAGCAGTGAGCTTGTGATCATTCACTCCATTGTGAATCACTCTATCCAATCCAATTTTGGAGGGTGAGTTTGAATATTTAGTCTGCTCTTCTGCATTAGCTTTAACATTGTTTGGAGCAGTGAGCTTGTGATTCGCTCCATTTTGAATCAATCTATCCAATCTAATTTTGGAAGGTGAATTTGAATATATATTTTTCCATGCTTCTACACAGGCTTTTTTAACATTGTTCAAACCAATGAGGTTGTGATCATTCGCTCCATTGTAATTTTTTCTATCCAATCCAATTTTGGAAGGTGAATTTGAACATTGTTCTTCTGCACTGGCTTTAACATTGTTCAAGGCAATGTTGTGATAATTTTTCCTGTTGAAAAAGCAGTCCACTGCAATGCATTCAAAGTACTTCAAAGTTTGACATATTTAACAAGAATGAAAGTTGCTTCTGTATTAACGAAGGGCAAAATGGTCGAAAGAAAATCATGATGATAAAAAGTCAATCTAACGTATCTGTAAGAACAAGATGAAGATTCCTTTCATGCACAGTTAAAAGAAAGAGATTAGTACATGTTGACCAGCCTGACAGAAACGGACAGATTATGCAGCAAAGCTCCCATCACAATGTAAGGACGAAAAGTAAGAGATAAGTAAACCGACCTTCGATACCTTCTATTCTATCTGCAAACTTCTCTGTTACGGTTCTCTTTCCAACATCAAAAGCTCGGTAAAAGATGTAGTCAGCTGCGTTTAATTCTGTTTCAGACGCTGGAGGATTTCTTTCATCCTTCGAAGTGCAGACAACGTTGCACTTCCCAATAATTGCTTCCTAAAATAAGTAACGAATTCGGCAGGCATCATCTCATTGTTTGTTATATATATGTGAATGGTCGATATGCGCAAAATCTAAGCATACAGCTCGGAAGGACAAACGAACACTAACCTCAAGACAAAGTATATTTTCAAATAATTTATTAACATTGTGAAAATCACTTACCACACTATTGACGTTGAAAAGACCTTTACCTTCACCGCAAGCTAAAAAAACCTCATTCCAACGCGGCCTAATGTTCCCCAAAAATTTCCGAATCTCAATTGGACGTACAAACCACACAACCTTCACTTTCCTCTCATGTTTAGGAGTCTCGTACAATTTCACCAGCTTGCCAATAGAAGTCTCCAAATCACCTTCTTGATAAAAGATTGCACAATCATAAAGATGGTACTGGAGTCCATTATAGGTGAACGAGTCGTAATACTGCAGGTCCCTATCATTCCTACCCCTTCCCTTCATGGTACCCCACTTGAAGTCGAGATCGTTTTCTTCATGATTAGACATTTTCTGCATTAATAAAAAAAATACGATGCCTAGCCAATAGCTTCCAAGAACCTGGAGAGAAAAAAAGCAAAAAGTAATTGGCAATGAACAACACGCCAACAAAAGCGACCTGACATTTAACAAATGAACACAAAAATTTATGCAACAGATGATTTGTTGCTCTCAAACCTTCCCGGTTCACCTTACACATAGATAGCCAATTAATTGATCACTAAACATGTTTAAGAGAGATTGGCCAAAGCTTAACAGCTAAAGGGAGTGAAAAAGTCATGTCACATGAGGTTTGTGTTGAGTGTCCTATCAAGTACAAGGCAAATTCACACACAATTGGTGAATGCAGATATGCAACACACTACCAACAAACACAAAATCACACAATTTTGGGCAAACACATAAATTTATGCAAAACCCGACATGAACCTAATATCCCAATCCCATTAATTTGAAGGCAAGGATCATAAAATCTGTCCTGAACTCGTCCAGTAGAACCACACGCAAACCAAGTGATTAGCCCCAAAATCAAGCAAAACAATCCAAATCACTCGCCAACAAAAAATCAAAATCTTAAACAAAGACGAGATTAAACAGGTAAAGCAACTCTGTTTCCAGTGAGCATAAGAAATTGAGGAAGAAGAAAATAGTAGTCTCTAGAACTCTCAGATATGAATTTAACCTAATTTGCTGTTCTACATTAGATTCGATCCTCGAAACAGCATTTTTCACATAAACGTACCCAGAAACACCTCAAAAACCGCCATGAACTTCACTCCACCAGAACAGTACACAAGTAGAATCATACTAGAGAGAGAGGGAGAGGGAGGGAGAGAAGTGACCGTACAAAAATGGAGCTCCAGATTCGAACGCCGAAACGATACGAGACGATGAGATCGTGAAGAGGAACAAGAGGAGGAAATGGTGAGCTATGAGTGTGAGAGAGAAATGAAATATATGTGCAAAAACAGAAAGAATCGGAATGTGTGTTTGCTAAAATGCACCGGGTGG
>JAYMTQ010002101.1:0-12062 GCA_036897385.1 Geranium incanum
CAACTTAAGAATAGAGAAAATTAATATAAAATTATCAAAATATAAGCAATATTTAATACAGTGATTGATAGATTAAAAAAATGAAATGACACAAAAGAGAAAGCCCACCATGTATCCTACTAAGAGAAATGTACAATACAATACATATAGCATAAAATATTTCATCATAAAAAATAATGAGTTTGAGAGATGCAAGACAAGAGTAGCATTGGTACATTTGTCAGCAAATGATTTGGACATGTGTTTGATTAGTCCTCCAGGACTCTGCTTCTTCTGCTGCCACTCCCAATTCAATCCTCTCTTCCCCAAATTAAATTAAATATTAAATTTCCATATTAATTGGTTTTGTGTATTTACAACCAAACTTATCCAAATCTTCTTTTATTTGATACAATGCATTGATTCCGTTTTTATATAACTACATTTTCGTTTCTTTCCAATTATCTCCTCTCTCCTCTGAGAGTTGTTTTAGCAGAGGATCTAGGATTGGGGATTTTCATTTTTTTTGGGGGGTTTTTTGTGCACACCCTCTTGCCTCTACTGTAGATGGGAAAGGACAAAGAAGGGTCTTCGTAAAAATCTGATTTTTAATTCTGGGTAGTTTTTAATTTTGTTTTTTAACTCTGTTTTCTTGAGTTTATCCGTTTACTTTGGAGAGAGAGAGAGGGGGAAGAGTTGGGTCTGTTCCTGTGTGTGTGTGTTTGGTCACGATCATTGGGTACACGTGGATGTTCAGAAGGTAAATTCTTCTCTCATCGTCTTGTAAAGTTGATATTATTATTATTATCGGTAAATGGATTTGGGTGTTTGTTGTTGTGTGAATTAGTTTTTTTTCATATATATTGCCATGTAATTGTTTGGTTTTGATACCCATCTTCTGTATTCGTCAGTTCCTTCTTCTTCCTCCTTCTCTTCTTCTGTGTAAGCCTCTTTGGTTTTTTTCTCCATTGCATGGGAATTGGATCATCTATTTCATCTGGGTTTTGTGATGGAAATGTAAATTGAGGTGGTTTTGTGATCTGGGTTTGCTCCTGTGCAGTGTAAAATTGAATTATTTGCCAGATATGGGGTTGATTCGAGTCCTTTCATGCCTATCCCTGGTTAATAACCATCTTCATTCCTTTTGAATGGGCTGGATTTTGGAATTTTAGTCATGCAAGTGAAGTGTTTGTGTTTGTGTTTGGTTGAGTGGAATAATTGTGTATAAGATGCTTTTCATGATTCTGGAATTGCAATATTGGAGACTTCATTTTTAGTCATGGGCTTTGTATGGTTTTGATCCTTGAGGATCTCTTTATTTTATACATATTGTTGGGTGTCTGTTTTGTGTTCAAGTTTATTATCATATCTGACAATTTTGCTTCTGTCATTTGTTTTCATTTAGATAGGTACAATTTGTATGTGGTGTTGCATTTGTGTGTTTATATGTGTGTTGTGATATGAAACGACCCTAATTGAGGAAAATTTTGTTGTTGATGTTGTTGGCCCAATGGTACAGCCATTTTTGTGTGGTGTTTGAATAGCATCATGGCATTTTCTGGAGTTCATAACGATAGAGGAGAGTTGAGGGTTCATGAAAGTCTGGATGAGCTTAGCACGGATTTGGCAGATTACATTGCTGAATTGTCGGAGGCATCGGTGAAGGAACGGGGCGTCTTCGCCATTGCTTTGTCTGGTGGTTCTCTCATCAGGCTAATGGGGTATGGATCTCATCTCTGACTTGAGTTCTGTGTTTTGTGTTTTTGGTGCTCTTGGCTCATTTTTTCTGGTGGAAGACAGAAAACTATGTGAAGCTCCTTTTAACAAGACGGTCGACTGGGCAAAATGGTATATATTTTGGGCTGATGAGCGCGTGGTGGCGAAAAACCATGTCGATAGCAACTACAAGCTTGCAAAGGATGGTCTTCTGTCCAAGGTTTGTGCTCTAAACTGTATTTTAAGCCACTCACAGTCACGTCTTGACATAAGAATATTTGGCCTTACTCTTATTTCAAGCATGCTATTTGTTATTCTTTACGGAACTGGTCACATGAACTATACAAAAAAGAAGGTGATTTAGTTTTGTACTTCACTTCCATTTAGTTTTGATAGAGTGCTCAAATTGGTCTTGATTCTATACAGATCACACATTTAGCTATCATGCGTATTAAATTACTTAAAACAACATCTTACAAGCTTACAACATGGCCACACAACAACTTTTTTCGGTACATTTCAATCTAGTTTTTGATTTGAATTTTTTTCAAAAAACATGCCTGATAGCTAATTTTGGCTGGAGAAGTTTTTGTTATAAATGCCCTTGATCATTACTAAAATTTGACTTCAAGTTCCCTTCCGCAATCTTCTCAATATTTCAATTGATTTTCATCGTGTTTACTGAGGTTGAACGAACTTCAGGTGTTTTGAGAGATGTGGTAATGTATATTTGTTGGTAAGGTTTGATGAAGGAAGTACTTCTATGTGTTTTTTTATCTGAACTTGAACTATCGTTGTGGTTATCCTAAGCATTTGCAAGATCTTATATAATTTTGAGACCTATGTTTAGTCATTATTACATTGTTGCACTGTTTGCTAATTGTGATTGAAACTAGGAGAAGATAGTGGCTCTTATTAAGATATGCTAGTTTGTGAAATATGTACGGGTTTTTAAGGTTTGAGCTCTGCAACCGTATTTGGACAAATGTCGACAATGGTTGACATGGTTTTAACTCGCAAACAAGTAGCATGCAATCATTAAACTTCTTTTAGTTGGGTAAGTTTCACGTGTTCCTTGTAATCAGATAATTGAATAATAACGGAAAGCAGTCAATGATTGGAAGTGTGTGCAAGGCACACAACATTTCCCCTTAAATATGGGAAATTTCATGTGTTATGGGACAGACTTCAAGTTTGTGTTCTACGCAATTCATTCCTTGATAATTGATGAAGATCCCAACACTTTATCACCCAGACACCTGAATTTTTATGTTATGAACTTTAGGATTTGGTTTTGTCTTCTTCCTTTACTTTCACATTCACATTCACATTCAATTTCTATTTTTGCTTTTACTTCGATCTTTATATGTTGTAATTATTTCCTAAAATTTTGTCAGTGAATTATTTTAATGTGTAGCTATACTCTTCACTGAAATTTCCAAGTTGAGCATTGTGAATTCCTAGGTTCACTGTCAATGTTATGCTTCATTATTCCTATTCTCATTATTTTATATATTCAACATAAATATATGTATGAAAATGCAGGTGCCTGTTGTTCCCAGCCATGTTCATTCTATAAACGATTCAGTATCAGCAGAGGAAGCCGCGGATGAGTACATGTTCGCCATCCGGCAACTAGTGAGAACTCGTGTGGTGAGTGTATCTGACATCAGTGACTGCCCCAAGTTTGACCTCATACTCCTTGGAATGGGCCCTGATGGTCACGTGGCCTCCCTCTTCCCCAACCACGCGGTACTCGACGAGAAAGAGGAATGGGTAACTTTTATCACCGATTCCCCGAAACCCCCACCAGAGAGGATCACATTCACTTTGCCCGTCATCAATTCGGCATCCAACGTAGCCATTGTCGTCACGGGTGACAGCAAGGCAGAGGCTGTACACTTGGCGATTGATGACGTGGAAACAGACTGCATGCCGTTGCCTGCGCGCATGGTCCAGCCAGCAAAAGGGAAGTTGGTATGGTTTTTGGACAATGGGGCTGCCTCAAAACTGGATGGTTTCAAGTATTCTGAGTAGGGTTGCTCTCTACCCTATGTATGTAGGTGGGAGGCATCTTCTTCTCTAGTTCATGTCCATGCCCTATTTTATTTTGTTTTGTTTTTAGGTTTTGGGTCAAGTCTCCAAATCTGGCTTTTGCGAGAGGTTAATAAATCCGTGGTCTCGACGCAATAGCCTTGTCTCATGTTTGGTTCATTGGTAGGAAGAAATGGGTGCTGGAAAAGCCAGTTTGTTGGAATGTGTAAAAGGAGGCTAATTTTGTGGAACTCATGTCCTCATATTCAATAGAAGCTTATTTTCCGTTCACAATGCCTATATGTTGGGTTCATGGAACTATAACCTTTAACTGAATGATGAATATGTCCAGTGTTGTGTTGCTGATCATCAGGAATTTATTTGAATAAGCTATAGGAATGGTAACTTAAGAATTCATGTCAGCATTTCAGGTTCTCAAAGAGAAAATACAATAACCTATTATAGAAGAGCCTTAGATTTCCAATTCTCATTCTCTGAACACGCAATTACAAGAGCTGAGTTTAAGGTAAATTTGGACACAAAATCCCTCCCTGACACTACGAAGGAAAATATGACACAGGGTTGGTTGGCTCAACCCTCAACTAAACTTTCAGGCTGCAAGGTCTCCTCAATTGGACTTATATACTCCAAGGTGCGGTACTCCCTTTCTGTTATCGATCTTATGCCGTTTTCATCAGGGGCCACTTCTCTACCTTGTTTAGGAGGGTAGCCGCGCTTCCTCTCAAGTATCCATTGCTCGTGGAAACCAGTTTCAATTGCATACTGAACTGCTTCTTTCAAGTATTCATTATTAGTGATGAGGGTAGGCTGACTTGACAACATTAGCATTAGACCTGACAAGATGCCACAAACATGAATTCAATTCAACCAACCTGGTTTCAGATAGGTATTACGATTAAAGTTGACTGCGACAGGTAACAGAAATTTAATGTCTGAGCAATTGCTTAAGAATGTTAACACGTGCACGCACACTAGTTGATGCCATATTCGACCAAAAACATGTCCAAGTTGACCCATTCCCAGTGTCTACCAGCCTTCATAGCCATTATATACTACTACACTATCTTAATTTACAATTGATTTCTCTCTCCAACTACTTGGAGAAATATATGTCTCATGGCACCTCTAGTATAAGATTGTAACCATTTTCCTTTAGTAGACTAAAACCAATTTCTTTCCTTTTTATGTTCAATTTTTCTATAAACTTAGATGTTGTGAATTATATCATATATCTAATAAAATATAAACACGTAATGATACTAAAAAACGCAGCAATGCAGTCTGCATAAAGTAAGCACCTTTATATCCCGATGACACAAAATATGTTTGTGATTGGGGATACATAGGACTGCAAAGAAACTTATATATGCTGAGCCGCGTTCCCCGACTGATCTAAATTTCATGACAAACAGAATACTGAACACGTTTAGAGAGTAGCTCGAGTGATACACACTGAGGCTTATCACTTCATTTTCTCCTGGAAGGTCTCTGGAATTCATTTGATTTTTCTAACTATAGAAAATTAGTGGGTTGTCTTTTAAATGGAGATGTGCTGGCTGTATTATACTATATGAAACCTAGTAACAGGTGATTTATGAAAATCAAAGAGGAATTGAAGCTTAAGGACGTTCAAAAGATTGTACCTGCAACAATACCATCACCAGAAGCAGACATATCACGCGTGAAAGGGGTGATGGGAGGATCCTCACCCCCACGGACAGCTCCATAGTGTTCTGAAGTGAAGTAGTGTATCAAAGAAGTGCCGTTTGTCACAAACAAAACCTTGAGATTTTCACGCCAAAGTGGTTCAATCGCTTCCCGGTCAAAATTAACAAACCTATATTTGGCTCTCGGATTGGCATCCAATTCCTCGGACGGCTTGATTCCATATAGAAACTCGATCTCTTGATTAGTAACCTCAATAAAATCTGCAAGACTCCATACCTGCTCTATGAAAGCTCTGGTTTCCTCATCAGAACGCCATAGCGGCAAGGGAATGTTCACATCGTAAAAGATGAGTGCTCCTAATTTCTTTGCAATCTTGATGGCACGCAATGCAGTGGATCGCATGTTGCTGTCAAGCAGAGAATATGTGCTGACATAGAATATCTTTGCCTGGAGAAAAGATTGTTTCAAAGTTCAAACTCATATAGCCCGATAAGCAGCTTGCTAATAAAAATCTTAAAACACACTAATAGTAAAAAAGAGTATAGCCAGTCATATGAAATCTAGGTACACTTGTTTTGAGCGACAACAATTTCATCATTCATGAAGCAAATATTAAGAGTACCATATTAATCTTCTGTTGTGATACTAACACACACATTTAATAAGTATATCTCATGGGTGATTCTACAATTTCTTTCATCTTGCATGATTTCATGGGTAAAGATAAAAAATTATTACTACACGGGACACATCATGCTATTAGACATTTTTTGGCTACAAAAGTTATTAGATCTTTCGTCTTATACAGTCTAATAAAGGCCAACTTTACTTCGAACCTTCTTCAAGTTCCCAAGAATTAAATTACTAATTTACAGTTGGAAATATCCATTCATTTCAGCTTAATCAACAAACTGCCTATATGTTAAAAACATTCAAGGAAAACTGAAATCCATTACCTCCCTCAGGACATCAATATTGATCTCGGACTTCAATAAAGAATCCTCAGCACAGGGTTTGATAGTTCTAGCTCTCAGATTACCCCTCCTAAGAAGTTTCATCTTTGTTGCTGCCGTTGATCTTCTACTGTCAAGACAAACTGATCGAGTTTGAACACCTTTTGCATTCATATAGTTTACCATGTTCCAGCCAAAGTAATCATCTCCAAGCTTCCCCATAAATGCAACCTTACCACCCACTCTTGCTAGTACAATAGCAACATTAGCAGCAGATCCCCCGGGAGCTCTCACAAATTTTTCTGGGATCCATACCGCGTCCCTCAGCCTTTCGTATCTCTCATAATCTACCCGTCTATCAGCTGGTCTTCCTGAGGGTACAAAAGGATGTTGTGCGGATCCAAAGCAACAAACAAGGGGAGGCCAATCATATGTGGAGCTAATATCTTCTTCATCATCTATTCCCAAATCTAGTTCATCATCACTCTCCTCATCTACATTTGCAATGAATGTGAACTCTACATCACTGAGATCTGACTCGGAACCTTGCTCATCGGCGCTATCATAAGTTTTCTGAGTTGTCCTCCTGACCTGTTCACTTTGATCTTCCACTGCAGCAAGGATTGTGGACTCCACATCACTGAGATCCGACTCAGAACCTTGAACTTCAGCATCATCAGACATTTTCTCCGTTGCCTTCCTCCTTCCAACCTTCTTCACACTTTGATCTTCTTCCATTGCAGCAATGAGAGTGGGCACTACATCACTGAGATCCAACTCAGAATGTTGAACATCAGCACCGTCAGATTTTTTCTTGATTTTCTTCTTCTTTCCAACCTTCTTCTCACTTTGATCTTCTTCCTTTGCAGCAATGACAGTGGGCACTACATCACTGAGATCCGACTCAGAACCTTCAACATCAACATCAGCATCATCAGACTTTTTCTTAGTTTTCTTCTTCCTCCCGACCTTCTCACTTTGACCTTCTTCCTTTGCAGCAATAAAAGTGGGCACTACATCATTGATATCCGACTCAGAACCTTGAACATTAGCACCATCAAACTTTTTCTTAGTTTTCTTCTTCCTCCCGACCTTCTTCTCACTTTTATCTCCTTCCTTTGCAGCAATAAAAGTGGGCTCTACATCACTGAGATTCAACTCAGAACCTTGAACATCAGCTCCATCAGACTTTTTCTTAGTTTTCTTCTTCTTCCCGACCTTCTTGTCACTTTGACCTTCTTCCGTTGCAGCAGCAGTAGTTTTGGCTGCAGAGATTTAAATTTGCTATTTTCAGCAAGAATATAATGTACACCAAGTAAAACCATCCGGCATAGGTATATAAGAAGCAAACATAACCAAAAAATCGATTAACGATAACAAAACAACAATAACAAGGGTACCTTTCCCTCGAGTCTTCCGCGGGGTTTTCTTTTTATCATCCGTAGATGCAAGAGCATCAATATCTACATCACTACTCCCCAACGCTTCATTTTCATCAGATGTATCCGATGTTGCTTTCTTTTTAGTGCGCGTGGTAGCTTTTTTAGAAGCTTTAGCCATTTTCTTCTTAACAACAGCCCCATCATCACCAGGTCCGTCTTGAGCTGAAGCATCAGCAGTTTTTTTCCTGGAAACAGCCTTTATGGACCACTTATTTTGCAATCTAAGGCTCTGAAATTGCACCAAGTTCAGCGACGAGTGAAGATGTAAATTCAATTGGTTCCTGGATATTTGAAGAGACAGAAATCTATTAAGCCATTATTTCCTGGTGAGCATAGGACATTCAAGTGCAGTAAGAATCTCTCAATAACCAAAGCCATTTCATATACATTGGTCACTTTGACCAAAAGGATAAATTCACAATGCAAACAGATGGAAGAAGGCACACAAGAACATCATAAACAACTAGCACATAAAAATCTTATCTTTAAGAGAAATATTGGGGTAAGGGTTTTAGCCAGATTTTGCCTTGCCAGGGTTTAACAAGTTATGAACATAGGAAACACGAAAGGTGCAACTTTTAACACAGAAATGCAAAGCCAACACCAAATAATTTCAACCCATGAAAGAGAAAGACCCAAAAAATTCATGAAATCCCCAGTTCATTGTAACACAAAAATCAAAGATAAGCATGGAAAAGGGGGCAGTGAGAGAGGACCTGGGCAATGGAAGAAAGTGGGTGAAAGAGAGAGACGCCATTGACAAACCTTCCTCTAAAGCTCTCTGTTGCTCAGTTCCAGCAATGAAATGAGACTATTATCTCTTAAACTCATCACCCACCTGAGAGCTTCGGTAGCTAATGGGGTTTTAGTTGAACAGTGTTAGCGGCAGAGAGGATGAGATTATTTTTACCAAAACTTTCGCGTTTTGGTGCTTATAAATGGTACAAGGGGTCTTTAAACGGCACCGTTTCACTGGCTCCTACCTATATCTTTTGCACTTCTGAGTCGCAGATCCATAAACCACACTCATCTCTCAAACTCTCGACGGGGATGGAGGGGATGGAGCTACTGATCTGCTGACTTTAGCAAAGGGTCGATCTGGGTTTTGATCTCGTGACTAGAAAGGTTCCATTTTTATTCAAATTTTGATGTTTAAGTGCTGAGAATTTGAGAAATTTCACATTAGTTTTTGCTGTTTCTTGAGGGGAATATCTGGACTTCTTTTGTCTGGTTAAAGTTTTGCATTATTTGACTTGTGGGTTGAATCCTGTTTTCATGAGCTCTTCTTGTTTGTTCCAAATCTGAAAGCTTGTGTGATGAACTGTGCAGGACCTGAAGTGGTGAGACTGAGACTAGTCATCTATAGATACAAAAGGCCAGGCCTGATATGAATATTTTCAAGAGACTTGTGCCCTCTAAACATGGGAGTGCCCTTTTCAAGTATGGTAGAGGTAATCTGAGTTAAATCTTTACTAGTTTTACATTTTGGTCTCTAGTTGTTATGTAAGAGTTGGATATAAATTCAATGCCTTGATTGGATTGTCAGTAAATCATAATTTTTTCCATATGGGTAGTTGTATGAATTGCGAATCGTGGATTTATGTTGGTTTATGTTGCTGCGCGTTTATCTCTTGTGTGTGGATGGTTATTTGCCAAATTGCAATGATGCGAGTTATACACACAATTGAGTGTTCTTCATGGTTGTGTTGAATTTGATTGCAGCATCTGGTAGTTCGTTCTTCCACTCGCTCTCGGTTGAAGTTAATGCTCAAGAGCAGGAAGTAGTGATTGCTTTGGGAAGCAATGTGGGTGATCGACTTAATCACTTCAATGAGGCATTGCAGTCAATGAAGAAATCCGGCATACACATCACAAGACACGGTTGCTTGTATGAGACCGAGCCTGCCTATGTGACTGATCAGCCTCGATTCCTTAACTCTGCTGTTAGAGCTGTTACAAAACTCGGTCCCCATGAACTTTTGGGAGCACTCAAGAAAATCGAGAAGGAAATGGGTCGTACAAAAGGGATAAGGTATGGACCTCGGCCAATTGACTTGGACATTTTGTTCTATGGAAAGTTCAGAGTTTGTTCTGAAATTTTGACTGTTCCTCATGAGAGAATTTGGGAGAGGCCTTTTGTGATGGCCCCTTTGATAGATTTACTGGGATCGTCTATTGATAGTGATACAGTCTCGTGCTGGCATACCTTTTCATTGCATTCTGGCGGACTCATTGAACATTGGCGAAAAATGGGAGGCGAGTCACTCATCGGGAAGGAGGGAATGAAAAGGGTCTTACCTGTCGGGAATCAACTATGGGACTGGTCAGAGAAAACATCTGTCATGGGTGTCCTTAACTTGACGCCCGATAGTTTTAGTGATGGAGGAAAGTTTCAGTCTGTTGAGGCTGCCGTTTCTCAGGTTCGCCTGATGATATCAGAAGGAGCAGATATAATTGATCTCGGTGCACAGTCTACGCGTCCAATGGCCCCTCATATTTCTGCCGAAGAAGAATTAGACAGACTAATCCCCGTCTTAGAAGCTGTTGTGGAGATGCCTGAGGTGCAAGGAAAGCTATTATCTGTGGATACGTTCTATTCACAAGTTGCTTCGGAAGCAGTGAGCAAAGGAGCTCATCTGGTGAACGATGTATCTGCTGGTCAACTAGACGCCAACATGCAAAGCGTTGTAGCAGGCCTTAAGGTTCCTTACATTGCAATGCACATGCGGGGGGACCCATCTACTATGCAAAGTCCCGAAAACCTGCAATACGATAATGTCTGTGATCAGATTGCCTCGGAGCTATACTCCAGGGTGAGAGACGCAGAATTAGAAGGTATCCCGGCTTGGAGGATCATTATTGACCCGGGAATTGGATTTTCAAAGAACACCGAGAATAACTTGGACATTCTCATGAGGTTACCTACCATTCGATCAGAGATTGCAAAGAAAAGTTTGGGTTTGTCTCATGCTCCTATGCTAATTGGTCCTTCCAGGAAGAGATTTTTGGGTGAAATATGTGATCGCCCTATAGCTGTTGAAAGAGATCCTGCAACTATTGTGTGCGTAGCTACTGGGATATTGGGTGGTGCTAACATTGTAAGAGTACATAACATCAGAGATAATGTAGATGCAGTGAAGATATGCGATGCAATGCTAAAGAGGAAGTAGTTTGCATCGCATCAGAGAATCTTGGCATTTGTATGTCGTGTCTATCACACTCATATCCTCCTGCTTGGTGTTACTGGACAAAAGATCAGAACTGGTTTAACGCAGTCTTCTGATTTCCTAAACTTTTACTTGCAAGCATGATTTTGTTTTGTTTAACATGGTGATGCAAGACTTACAGAACTGGTTTCTTCATTTTTTCTCTCACCAGAGCTGTACTCAAACTAGTTAAATTTTTGTTGTGCAATGGAATTCCTTTGTCTGTGATCATTGTTTTGTGGAAATTAGGTGTCTCCTTATGGATTCCTTTATCAGGCACATCTATGTTAAATGCTCCTCACCCTCTGGCTTGTGCTGTGTTTGTATATAATAGACCATGGAAGCTAATTTCAACCTTGGGCATGTATTGAATATTAATTGTAAGAAAATCATGCTATGTGATGAAATAATTTGCAGTTTCAACTTGACTGACAATTCCAGGACTAAAAATCTGGAACAAAATAAATGACACATGCTAGATCCATCTTCTAAAACAATACTCTCAAATCAAATGCATTCCTCAAGGTTTCTGAAGTGCAACATTTGTGATTTTATTATGTTCTGCACATTAGAAGGACCTGTGTACTGAAGCTACTGGTGCCCATATAAGGAGGCCTTCTGATTATACATATTTCAGATTGGGACTTGATAAGCATTCTTGAAATTGGCCACTCGAACAAATAGTTTAACCCAAATTGTACACCCACTAAATAAATGTGATCTTTCTATTCTGTTCTTGAGAATCTACAAACATTCTAAGATACAATTGTTTCTAGTCTTACTTTCATTAAAAAAGAAGGGATAATTTCAGAAACCACCTCCTAAAATAAGTC
The DNA here is from genome assembly GCA_036897385.1 of Geranium incanum. NCBI lineage: Eukaryota > Viridiplantae > Streptophyta > Magnoliopsida > Geraniales > Geraniaceae > Geranium > Geranium incanum. The sequence continues at coordinate 11,853 of JAYMTQ010002101.1, forward strand.
AAATCTCACCTAACACTTCTTAAAATTATTTGTCTCAGACACACCCCCCTAAATTAGTAATTTATCTCACTTGCATTTTTCCATTAACTTCCGTTAAAATCTGTTAAAAATGGATGTTAAAAAGACTAAAATACCCTTGAATGTGTTTTAAATTTTCAAACCATGCCATTTTGACCCTATCTCTCCTAATCCTCTCTTCTCTCTCCTCCT